>JAECUM010007004.1:0-111151 GCA_016617855.1 Megalonaias nervosa
ATATATATATATATATATATATATATATATATATATATATATATATATATATATATATATAAACACACACACAGACACATGCACACACGTGTCTAATGTATAGCATGAATAGAGTAAAGGAGTAAGGGATATATAGTGTTAACATCATCTGCCTGTCTGACCATCTCATCATCATATCATACCTTTTGGATTACTTAAGGTTAGATTTCAGGCAAACTCATATATGGTCTTGTAGTATAGCGTGTGGATCCAACTTTGAAAGAAATAAACTGTAATGCAAAAAGTAGACCATTGTGATCTACATTTCATGCATAAATAACTTTTTTATTTTGGGCCTTTGGTCAGTGCATCATACAACTTTGAGTGTACAGTATTTGGGGCTTTGGCTATTTATACATTTTGTAGGGTACACCATCATAACATCAAAAGTAGGTTACTGACCTGCCAGTGTCTTAAAATTATGTTTTTGTGTCATTTCTCAAGCAGACTTCTATAGTTGTATACCACTGCGTGGGTACTATGGAACATATGCAGGTGGTATTACTGTATTTTCTGTATATATTGGGACACAATAAAATACTTTTTCCTGTCCAGGAAGTTATTGTGAAACGTTTTTTCACCTAGGTCATATGTCCCAAGACTTAAAAAATGAAATAAATTTGTATTGAATTTGCGCCCTCCCATTGCATGTTGCAATAAAATAGATAAACAAAATGCTTATTTGATAATAAAATGAAAGAAACTAACCTTGTATTGTTACCATTTATTCCTCTTTTTTCATCATGAGCATTAACAGATAAAAGTATATCCATGAACTCCATATATGTAGTGTTCGCCTTTAATCTGTAGCGTGTATCGCTTATGTCAGATAACATGACACTTTGTTCATTGACGTGAACATAGAGTAACAAATCATGTTTGATTGTTAACTCAAATGTTTGAATATGTTATCAAACTGAAAACTGCATCCAACAAAATCTCAAACGAGAAGAAAATCATTAACCGATTTCTTGAAGGCATCTGCCATTCACACATGACATGGTGTTAGGTGCAAAGTAACCAAGGTTGTATTATATCCAGGTCAACTCTATGACAGAATCTTGCAAATAAAAATCATTATTTGAAAAAACATTCACTTGAGTACAAAAGACAATCTTTTCACTAGCATAGGTTACAAAAAGTATTATTAAAGCAAGTTATTGTTGTGTATACTATTTACCAGCAGACATCAGTGCACGTTTGTATTAATTATGACTACAGATGCCAGGCAAATTTTTATTTTTGTTGCAAAGCAAGCCGACCTGGGATGCTGACTTTTGAATACTTTTAAGCTGATTTTTTTTTTTTTTTTTTTTTTAAGGATATCAATACAAAGGTTATTTTATTACAAAGCAAGCCAAATGGATTCTTTTAAGTGTGCTGATTTTTTTTTTTTAAATATACAAAGTTTAATGACATAGGGAAGCTAACTTTGGTTCCTTTTCACTGGTATTCACGGACATTTTGAAAATAAATTGAAACAACAGAGCTATTTTTGAAGTGACACAATGTAGTGCTTCATGCGCAGACATCAATGACCCAGTGTTACCCAGAAGATTTGGAGAAAATAAAATCAATTGATGAATTTGTGAAGGCCAGAAGAGAAGATGATTTCGTCGACAATATGATCATTAACATGGATGAAATTCCAGTGTACTTTGATCTCATTCCTGGACAGACTGTTGATAAGATGGAGGTTAAAAGTGAGAGAATTAGCACGAGTGGTGCAGATACTAAATAGTTGGCTTTAGTCCTGGCATTTTCTGCTTCAGGAGATGATAATTTTTCTTGGCATGAGAAAAGCTAAAAAACAATATTCATGCACTGAAAGAATGGATCATGCTTGTGCGAGAGAAGGGTTGGGTTGATGAGAGGATGCTGCAGTGAATTAAAGAGTTTTATCGCAATTCAGAGTTTTATGTCTTTTAAAATAAAATTTCAGTTGGAGTGCATTTTCCGACACATAATTTTTTAATGTTTTAAAGGTGTCCCAGAACATACAGTGCACACAAAAATTGCTTTAAAAATTAATTTATGGTGGCCCAAAAAATACGGTGTCCCAACTAGTATGGTAACTAGTATGGTAAATACAGTATTCATGTAAATCCCCAAGAAGGCAGTGCCATTTTATACAGTACTGCCACATTATATAATTCCATGTGAGCCATGGAGTAAACCATCATATAGTGGGACTGCCTTATAATAAAGGACATGATACATATAATACCACTTAATGAAATGGGATCCATAACCATGCCTCCTAACAAGGAGAGTATTATAATGAAGGGCCTTACAGTTAGGGAGTGCTGTATTCACCTGCATTGGCTATATGCAGAAATTTCAATAATCCAATCCAAAATGCCTAGTTAATTTTCCCCTAACGCAAGCTGCATTTTCAATCAGTTTGCAGCATGCTGGACCTTTATTACAGGAAACAATTTACAAAGTAATTGCCTAAGAAACTAGGCTTTTAGAAATTTGGTTTTTGTCAAATGTCATTGGTTGGAATTCATGTACAGGTGAATTATCCAGTTCTCCGGTTGCTTTTGTTTCAAGACCGTAGCTATCATGCATTAATTGCAAAGCTTTTACTATTTTTCAGGGACAGTAAATATGGGTCTTCTTGGCAACCCTCAAACATCACAAGGAAGAATGATGGCTGTGAACATAAATCAAGGAATGATGAACCAGTCTAGCTCTGGCAGGATGGATAACAAATCTCTCCGTGACAATCAGCTTCAGATGGTTAGTGAGCTTTTGAAACAGCAGCAGCAGCTACAACAACGACAACAAACCTCTCAGCAAATACAAAACATAATGGGGAAACTACCTGCTAGCATAATGGGAAAGATGCCCACAGGGCTAATTGGAAGTGGAGGGCAAGGACTTCTGGGAAATTTTTCAAATCTGATGGCAAACAGTAACATGATAATGACTAGCAGTGGGAATAGAAATGTTGGAGGCATAATGGGTAACCCACCAGCACTGGGGAACAGAAACAAGCAGAACACTGGTAACTGGAGTGGAATACCTTCCCTCTTTGAGCTGCAGATGGACAGAACTTCTGGCAAAAGACCTGGAGGATTTAGTGGTGGATCTGATAACAAGAGGATGAGAAGAGGGGTAGGATACTGAGAATTAAGCTTGAGACAAGTTTAATCATTGGGCAAATATTTGAATATTAAGGACTTACTTGTCAGTGCTCTGACAATTTTTTTACATATTCTGCTTACAGGGATGTCCCTGAAGATTTCTATAATATTGCTGATTTCTTTCAGCTTTTAGTAAAAGTTGTATGCAAACTTTTTGGACCCATTTTCTGTCGTTTCTTTCTGGAACAATATTAAAGCTGCATTTTGTACTTCATTACTTCCACACAGAGATTGATCATTAAGGGCATTTTATATCCATCTTGTAATGAAATCTTTTTTTTTTTTTTTTTAGATATCTTAATAGATGGGAAACAGGTACTGAACATTGTGTTGCTAACACATACTCCCAAATCCTTTTAGAAGAGAATTTCATTTTTGTACTGTGCTTTCATCGCAGTTTGCATAGTTTATCTGATATATATCTTCTATAAATTTATGTGTGCTGTCTCTTGTACTTTGACCTCTCTAATGCATTCGAATTATAAACTTCATAGCTTTTTTGAAGATGAAACTTAGTTCTCCATCTGATTCTTTAGAGTTTGAAATGTTTCTCTATTTAGGTAAGGGAGAATTTGGTCTTTTTAACCTGTATACATGTAATTGTTTTACCCAAGACATTTTGTACTCATTTATTGCTCACCTCTGTGAAACAGAGGTAGGCTATTCTACTATCCCCTCTATCAATGCAGTATCTGCACAGATAAAGCATATACACATGGACAGCCTATCTGATTCACAACCATTCTTTCTTAAGTCCTTTTTAACAGTTTGGAGTGTTTTTCATAGTATTTATGGAGGGGGCAAACTTTTACATAGATGTACATTAACTGTACATTCTTTGTGAAGTTTTTGCATTTAAATCAGAATTTTGCACACTGTATAACTACTGTTATACCTGGAATCATGAAACTTGGTGACGGGATGCATCATGGGGAGTACTATACCCTTCTTACAAAAGTTCAGTGTGACCCATCTTTCTCATGACCATCATTGGTTAAATCTTGTGTTTTAAGTTTATTTTTCAAGCTCTATTATCAAACTTAGTGATCTCTATTAGTACCACACACCATTGCAACAAAAGAAGGTCACTATGACCCAATTTCATATTTTGCTGACTTACATTAACTTTTTGTGTTGAGTTCATGACCAAATAGGATTTTTGCACCCTGTGTATATACTGTTATATTGAGATTCATAAAGCTTATTGAGAGGATGCATGTTGGTGAGTACTACACATTCATAGCAAAAGCAGATTACAGTGACCCATATTTTATGTTTCACAGAGTTAAGTTAAATTTTGTTTCAGGAATATTTCTTAAGCTCAGTTAATGCAAGAATCATCATACTAGATGATCATACACTGTATATTTTACTGGCTTGGGTAAAGCTTTTGTATTGAGCTCAAGACCAGAATTTTTGCACCCTGCATATACATACTGGTATACATAGAATCATGAAACTTGGTCACAGGATGCATCTTAATGAGTACTACATGCTCATTGCAGAAGTAGTTCAGTGACCCTTATTTCATGCTTCAATGAATGGTTCATTGTAAATGCCAGAATCACGAAACTAGGTAACTGCATCTTTTTTAATACCACCTTTTAAATGAATCGTCACATTGATCAACATTTAATATTTTACTACCTTGTGTTAAATTTTTTATTTTAGCTCATGATGGCATTTTTTTTTAAAACCATCTATTATTCTGTTAAACTTGGAATTATGAAACTTGGTGAGAGGTTGCATTTTGGTGATTAATATACTCTGATCTTAAACATTTGTCACTGTGACCCATATTTCATACATCACTGATTTGGGTTAAATTGTGTGTTCTTACTGTTCATGCTTGAAGCATGAAACTAGATGATGGTATACATCTCTCTTAGTACCATGCCCATACAAAAAAGTCACTGACTTACATTTAATACTTTACTGGATTATGTTAAGTTTTTGAGTTAGTGCATGACTACATAGGATCTTTACATACTATTTCGATACTATCGTATTAAGAATTGTGAAGCTGAGAAAATGCATATTGACAAGCACTGCTCCTTCACTAAAGTTAATTGTGGTCCACATTTTATGCTTTACTGACTTGAGAACTGTTCATGCTAGAATTGTGAAGTTGATGATGATATGCATCACTGTTGCTAACACATTCTTACAAAGAGGGCTTTTATATGTCAACATTAAAATGGCTACATGCATGATTGTAATTCTTATATTATTAATGACTAAGTATACTGCATATATAATATACAGCAAATACCTACAAAAGTATGGTAATTTGTTTTCAACCCTCTCACCCTTCCCCTGCAACAAAAGCTGTAATGCAATCTTAATATCTTAGTATGTCTTATGGTAAAGAAAATTGCACATGTTAAACCAGCTGAAACCAGTCTGATTATGTAAGACTATAATCAGATTTGAACAAGGCTCCAGGTAGCATTTTGAATCAAAGTACTGAGAATACTTATGTCTTGGATGGTTGGAGTGATACAACTTAACATTAGATCAAATGGAACAACAACTTTAGAGATACTGCAATAAGCTTTTATCATGACCTGTATTCATCTTGTACTGGCTGTGGCAATGTTTTTGCATTTAGCACATATGAATTTTTACACACTCAAAAGAAACTTGATGAGAGGATGCATCGTGACAAGTTCTACATCCTTAAGGCAAAAGAGGTATGTAAGGTTTGTATTTTATGCTTCAGCAACTTTTCTTGAAATTTTGGTCAGAGTTGTTCATTGGATGCTGTTCTTTGTTAATAATTACACTTCCAATATTGTGAGAAAATTACCCATAGTAGGTTCACTTTGTGTTGTGAACGACAAATTTGGGATAGGAATTACAGGTGTGGCCAGCATGCTTTTCAGTAGGTACCATCTGTGGTGGCTAATGAGGTAATTATTGATGCATGAACTATGCTTGTACATACTTGTAGCCAGTCCAAGGTTACTCAAAGTCAGTGGCATTATTCCAGTTAAATATAGAGGGCAGTAACAAGGCAAAACAAATGTGTTTCCTATTACACTGGTTTTAGAAGTAGGGTAGGCAGGTCTTGTGTTCTTTTTGAAGGCATTATAAATATTTAATGTGATTTTTTTTTTTAAACGGGGAGTGGGGGGTGGGAGAGCGCTAAGGTCAGCAATTAGAACCAGGGATGGTTGGCTGACCAGACACAACATACTTTTTTGTTGGCCTAATAGCTTCTAAAGCAAATTTCAAAAATAGTTACAAAAACAATATTAATCTCTGATTTTTATGAACTCCTTATAGTATCTCTACATTGATATTATAGAAGAGAATTTACTTTTTATTGTCTTTTATATCATGTCACAGTAGGTGATAGGTGTATAGGTAGGTTGGTAGGTGGTTCACAGTTCTGGTTATTATAGTGGCAATTAAAAGTTAACAGTTACAATTTAAAAAAAAAGATTAATAGTTATAATGTACAGATAATCTTTTATTTTAAAAAAACTTGAATTTGAAAAGGGGTTAATATTTTAATGACAAGATCACTTTAGTCTGATCTCATTTTCTGCATGATAATTAAATTTTATAATGGCTACTGGTGACTGCTGAAAGCTAGTTAGAGGTGAGATAGGTAATCTTTGATCACAGTCATGTTTGTTTATTGACAGAAGTGATTTTTTTTTTATCGGTTTGCCAATTTGATAGTTAAGTGCCGTAAATTATTCTCTGAATTTTTTATCTGATTTTTCATTGTGTGTATTAAATGATTTGAAATGCTGAATTTCAACGACTTGAGTCTTAAAGACTAGCAAGGATTTTCTTTAATTCCATGTTGGCTATGAGCATGAAGTACATAAATTTAGACTATTGTCCAGAAGACGACGAGCTTTATTTAGCCCTTGTTCTAAGGTTTTGCTGGATTAAATTTCATTCGGGATTGAACTTGATTAGTAGTTTTTTGGTGTTCAGATTCTTAAAGTTTGCACCTTGCAGTCTTTACCTTTTGACAAACTTCTGTATTTTCCATAACCTTTGATTACATTGTTATTTATATTACATTTTGTCCAGTCTGGCAGTTAGGCTTGATTCTTTTTTTCATATGAGTTTTTAAATACGTTTTTTACTTCTTGAAATGTAACCTCTTTTCTGATTCTAGTGATACTCTGGCAGTACTATTCATACAAGGGTTTACAGCATCCCCATGTAATTCAGATTCATCATTACCATTCTGTTTCATGAAAGAGAACTGGTGGTGTTACAGACATGCAAATTCATATGTCTCCTTTTCTCAGTTACTCAACATGTTGCCTGCCATGTTGTTACCATATCCATTTTCATTATGAACAGGCCTGACTTGCTATTTTAGTATGGCAGTTTTGCTCACAAAGTGGCATTTTGCTTTAGAAATTAAATGTAATTTTTATTTGTTAAAAAGTAGCTACAACTTCATCTATTGTCATACATTTTATCTTGTAAATTCTACATTTTTATTAATGCTCAATCTTGCATGCTGAAAAAGTTATCTCTGTTACATGCAAGTTTCTGTTCCACCTGTGGTATTGTTGACATCTTGGTTTTTCTTAAGTGGAAGGTGTCTTGGTTTGCAGTATCTGCAAGTACCATGCAGACAGAATATATTTTATATATTTGAACACTAGATTTTCCATCCCTCTCCCGTTGTAATTTCCATATGATTTTAATTCATCTCACAGAACTATTTACCCCATTCAGTAGATCATCCTGTCTTGTTCCTTTGTATTTGATGTTATGCGTGTTTTACCATTCATTTTGTTCAGTGCTAAGAATTTTAAAACAGTTCTCAGATTCTAGATGTATGGTCAGTTAAGTGTATATATGCCTTCATCTGAAAATTTCCAGTAAATTAGGAACACTACTGTGCAGGCTTCACATGTTTGACATGTTTGGAAGTACTCTTTCATGGAATGAAATTTCACCGCCCTTTTCATTTCATTTGTTCTCATTGTTACATTTTGAAGCATCATATGTTACATCTATCAGTAAAAAATGTTTTCATCTTGCATATAACCATGCTTCCACAGGTTTGAGTTTCTTTGTTCAGTTCATCAGCTATGCCCGTCACTCACATGTTTGGGGCCTGTCTCCACATTTCAGCACTCCCCTGACAACCAAAGAGGCAGGTTTGCCCAAGATAATCGCAGAAGGAATTCCGATCATCATCCTGATGGTCGGAGAGATCACAATAGAGACCAAAATCGACACCATTCCCAAGACCAACAAGATCGTAGTAGAGATCATTCCTCTGAATCTTATAAGCAAGATAGAGATAAAAAGGATACTTCAGGTAACAGATGGTTCGCAGGTGACACCATTTTGGTGTACAATTGTCCACCAAAAATTGCTTGCTTTTTTTCTCCTATTTCTGCTAAGCCTGATACTCACATTATCTTGTAGATTTGAGTTGCTCTGTTCTTGGTACTTTTCTTTCTAACTTATCTTTTCTTTTTCTCCATTACTCAACCTTAAGTAGGCATTACTGTCAATAGCTATTTGAACACTTCAAAAGAAATGTTGGGTTATCTGAATTTTGTCAGGATATCATGCTTTTCAAAAATTTGTTTTGTCTCATCTGTCTGTGGAGTTATATCTTTTTCTAACATGTGCATTTCAAAAGCTTTATTCTTACAAAGTTTTAAAGGTATTTCTTTAATTCATATGTTTAAGTTCTCTGTATGATTTATGCAAACACAAGATTCTCAGGTTGAAATATCTTACTCCTAATTCTCTTTGAACAGTATAGTCTAATATTAAGTGCTGGAAAACTTAAAATGTTCCAACATTAATGTTTATTCAAGACACAGACATTGTTTTAGGAATGCATCTATGGGTGAATGTATTTTTTTTCCAGACATTGTCACCTATCAATAATGTAATCAGCTTCATGATAGCTCACTCGTTACACATATCCATGCTCCAAATTCAGCTACTCCCTTATCTTAAAGGATGCTGTCTAATCCATAGTGTTCTTTTTTATAAATGCACTCTACAGCTGTACTTCTAGTTTTATGGATTTTATATCACAATGCACATTTGTATATCTTTTCCTTCCAAAATCAGGTTGGCTTGTGCAGGGAAATGATTACATGATGAAGGGCATTTGGACATGTTGCCAAATGGTTGAAGTATCTTCATTGTGTCTTTGAGGTGTATTGGATGTTGCTTTCAAGTTTATCTACACTTTTAATGCTATATGTGAACACGTGCTTAGATGAATATTTGCTTGTAATGTCAAGAATAGGATGGAATTTGTTTTTTGTTGGGTTGTTTGTTTATTTTTTTTTACATATTTCTCAAAACAATTCCCGATTTTTCCTTATGTCATATATATACAGGAATGATTTATGGTTGCATTTGTATGTTTTGTTGACTTACAGTTGGCATTTCTGATGCTTTCAAAACTCAAAGTTGGGAGTCTTTTTACTTTATGAGCCCCTTGTTATAGTTCTTTCATTTGAACATATTTGTGGTATGGTTACATTTCAGCCATTTGGCACTTATCTGCTACATACAGGAGTTGCAGAAGTCTGCAAGTAGATGTCATTAAAATAGAGTGTGTCCCTTCAAATTTTCTTAATTCCTCCAAAGATGTTAAATATCTTCTTGTAGACTTTCATATCTACTTTTTCTCAACTTAGCATGTTCCATTGGAAGATATGGAAGAAAAAGAAATGGCAGTGTACTCTTTCTTTACGTTGGTCTATTGAATACTCCTACAACATATGACAAAACTTGGCAAACTATCATATGTATCTGTGATGCTCTCAAGTCTTCACATATAAAGAAAGGAAAAAGCTTGATCACCACTTTGGTTTGTTCTTATCTGCAAGGAACTGGTCACATGTAATGCTGATCAATTTTATGTGATAGAAGCTGCACCAAAACAGATGTCAGAGAGGTAATGTTTCATAATGGAAGGAAGACAGGTAATGGAATTATGTATATTGTGTAATGTATGCACACACATGTATTTTCAAGGCTGTGATATTTCATAAACAAACAAGTTACAGAGGGTGCTATCACCGAGTACCAGGGTTTCTTTTTATAACCTGGCATATGCTTGTCTATCCATCCCATACATACATGCATCCATAAATCTTGTGTGTGCAACTTATTCCTTGAATTGAATTGAAACTTGGCAGTCATTATTGTCATGATGGTCGGCAGGCTTATGCCATTCTAGTGCTATTTTCCGATGCAATTTTCCAGAGCTATGCCCCTTTTTTTGTGTGCAACTGGTACCACAGCTTTTGATGAATTGCCCAGAAAGTTGGCAAATATTAATAAATAATATTCAGGGATCACCCTGGGTTTCACCAATATCACAAATTGCGAATTTTTTTCCTTATTGGCGACAAAGTATACCATCTGGCAATCTTTTTGGTGACAACATTTTTCGCTGTTAAAAATTGTATATACAGTCTAGGGTTTGCAGTTGAGAAAAGGCACCATGACAGGAAGCTGCAAACTTGGATATAAATTGCTCTGGAATCTTTTGTTACATAAATAAATCATTTGTTCATATTGACAAACCACCATTACACAGCATTGTTATATCATAATCTGCTTATGCTGATGTCTGACCTTAGTACTCGGTGCTGTAATATAACTCAAATAGTCAAGCTACCTGACAAGCTACATTCTACCATCTCTGAAGGCGGAACGGGAATGACTACAATCTATCAGATGATGGCAGTTTTTATCCTTTTTGAAAAATGTACCAGAAACAATAGTTTTGCTGAAACTTCAAAGCAAACTGATTACACTTGAAGCATCGATGATTCTGTATATATACTAAGCAAATGCAAAAATGATTCTGTTCCCATCACTGTTTTACAATTATTTGATGTTGCCGCAGCAATAACAAACAGGCATTTGTTTGGTCCTTCAAAGACCACCTTTAGCTGTGCCTTCAATAACACATGAACATGCCGAAGACCTTTGATCAAAGAAAGTCGGCAACAAACTTAAATAAAAGCATTGTTTCATTTTTCATTGTGATTGGAACATATTTATTGTGCCGTGAAAGTTTCCTGTTTGCAGCAAAAATGTTCATGATTATGATCGCTACCAACGTCGATTTAAAACCCAAATTAAAGTTCCAATATTTTGAACAATAGATGTCTGGCCATTGAGTTAAATGCAGGTGGGACATCTTGCAAGAAAGTTAAAACATTTTAATTTGTTCACATGCTTTCATTTCCCTGTGAATAGCTCATCCCTTTGGTAACCTCAGCATTATGGAAGTTGTCTCTGGCTGACCAAAATCTAGGCCAATTTAAGTACATGTACATGTAGCATATAAACAACTATACAGCCACGTGCTACTTGGATAATAAATATCAGAGTGAATTGTTGCGTGAAATGTGTTTGTTGACAATGGGATGAAGATGAAACGAGGACTACCATTTTTTTTATATATGTTTTGGTTGTGTTTTCTAACAGGATTTGACAGATACATGAATTTTGTATTTAACATTTGAATTCATGGATTTTTCATATGCATGTGTACTATTTAAAACATTGTGGAGTGTACTACACAAATGTAAGTTGTCAATATACAAGTGTATTTCAGACTAGTTGACTTCATTTAATCAAAATTTCCATTTTTTTTTTTTTCCCCTCTGCGTAAATCCTAGTCACTGACGACAGGTCATCTCTTAAAATTTCAATTGTATGCGAAATTTCACATTTATTTTCAGCTGCCCCCCCTCCACTTATCTAAACATCCGCTTATGTTGACAATATTACCTTGGTCCCGAGGATGATGAGATAAACGGATAGTACTTTTTTTATGAAAATGGCAACATTTTTTGAAAATTGGTGACAAAATATTGAGGTTGGCGATTTTTTGGCGACAACTTTTTCAAACCCAGGGCCATCCCTAATATTAACACATGGTCAGCTTGTGCATATTCTGTTGCTATGCTCTTTTTATGTATTTTGCAGTGTTGTGCCCATTTTGGTGTTAAATGTATAATTAATGAATCAGAATACTTATATGCTATGCTAATCAAACAGCATTTTCTGAATTGCGCTGAAATTTGGCAGATATTATTGACAGCAGGTGAACATGTTTTGGTTTATGGGATGGCCCACTGTCTCCAATGTCTGTCCATCAATTACCACAAGTTTGCTTGTGCAAACCAGATATTTTCAGCTGTCACATGATCACGGAAAGAATTGTAAACTGCATAAATTCATCTGATTGTGAGCTAAATTTATTGGGTTCTTATAAAATTTTGGATGTTGAGACCTCTGGTTTGTGCAGCTAGCTATATGGTACACTCCTCTGCCTGGTCCCTTAAGCTTTTCTATTTGAATGCTGGGGCAGCATAAGTGGGCATCCCTCTACCAACAATTCCAGTGGGTGCTCAACTAGCCCTCTTTTTGAAGGTCTGGTCAAACATAATTGACGATGGATGGGTCTTTTCTTTTATAAATGGATGATACTGGCTTCAGTTCCTGGAACCTCTTCTGGAATAGACCCCTGTGCTGTTCCACCAGTCACATATGGAGTGGTTAAAGGAAGAGGTGCACTACCCACTCTGGAAGGGCACACTAGACAGTGTATTAATTGACTGGTCTCTGGCTTCCTACTCAAAGATTTTCCTGTTTTCCAAGAAAGTGGGGAAGGTATCAGCTGATTGTTGAGCTTGCTGGCTTAAACAAGTTTCTTCAGGAAGAACCTTTCAGGATGGAGACCACTGCCTCAATCAGGAATACCACAAGGAATGACAACTAGGCAGTCTCTATCTACATCCAGGATGTGTACCTTCAGATCCAACTTTTTCTAACAAGACCCTCTGGTTTTGTCCAGACTGGGAGGGTTTCCAATTTTGCACTCTGCCATTTGACTTAGCCTCTGTACCCAGAGCTTTTACCAGAATAATTTGAGTAGTTGCCACCCAGTAAGGTCAATGGAGATCCCTGTCCTTCTGTTTTTAATGACTTGGTTAATCCAGTGGTCTGTTTGAATCCCTTAGTCAAGGCCAGTCTCACAAGTAGTACATAGTGACCTGGTTGGGCCTTGTACTAAACCTAGAGATAGTTGAGTTCATATGCACAGGGGTGAATTTTCAGATAAACAGGGGATTAGTCTTGTCCCGCTAGACAGTATATACAGAATCTTGGCTCTTTTGAAGCTACTGAGAGTTAAGACTTTGTTGTTAGCTCACCTACATATATTCTTTCTGGGGACCTCTCACCCCCAGTTTTTCCTTCTGGCAAAATGGAAACTTCAGGGATCCCCAGACAGCTTTGATTTCTCTTGAGTTAGTTGGAAAATCGGGACCGTTTTCTGACCGGAGTCCCCATGATTGCCTCCAAACTTGAGTCCCTTCAGGATGGGGTGCTCACTTGGAGCAGGAAGGGCCAATTTTTTAGGGATCTTTGTTGAGGAAAAAATTTACACTACACAAGCTATTTGGAAATGAGGTATTTTTAGCCTAACTTGGGTGCATCAGCCAGTTAAAGTTTGCTATCTCATGGTCTTCTCCGACAACAAATTTGTAATAGTATGCTTTATGTGACAAAGAGGGACACATTTACCTTTTCTTTGTATGGATGTACGAAACCTCCTTCACTGGGCAACCAAGTTTGTCATATTCCTGGCTTTAAGAACATTTTGACAGTCTTTCCTGGAGAGGCAGGATAGTCCACATTGAATGGTCTCTGTGCCAAACTGTAGCAGAGTATGTTCAGACTGTTGGGGGACACCGTTGGTGGACTTAACTGTTACAAGACTAAGCAACAAGCTGCCCTTTGACATTTCAAGAGCATCTGGGTAGTGGATTCCTTCAGTATGAAGTGGGATTGTTTATTTGCTTATTCCTTCATACTGTTCAGGATGATTCAGCAAGTGCTTCACAAAGTCTGGATCTCCACTGCTCAGCTCATTTTGATAACCCCTCTGTGGCCCCAACAATCATGGTTCACTGATCTTCTTGACCTATTGGCAGCCCAGCCCAGATCATTGCCTTGGAAGGGACACCAAGTGGACTATCTTTTGTGATTGGTTCAGTAAGAAATGTAGGGTCTGTGTGCACTTTGAATATCCTCGAATGCCCTTGGGTTTTGAAATCCCATTTCTGGTCCATGAGTATTCTTGAATTTTGACCAGATGTTGACTATGTCTTTGAATATACTTGAATTTTGTGAAGCAAAGACCTGTTCATATTTTGAACAAATCAGCATTCAGATCTTTTAGTGGACAGTGAGTGAACATACGCATTCTGGAGTAGTTTAGTTTATGAAGGAAGGTTCCTGTGTTCGCTTACTGGCAAAAACAGCTGTGTTTAGAAGTTCAACAAGTAAAACAAAGTGACTGATCAATCATGAGCTGTCACTATATTTGGATTTTCTTGTTGCTTTCATGAAACATGGCTTGAAAGGATGGTATATACAGATTGGTTTCAAAAAAGTGATAAAAGTTCCAACAAGCAAACTGCGTTCCACATAAAAAGCACATTGATATTTTGGTAATGGGAAAGTTTGCATTGACCAGTCGTGCAAGTTGAAATAAACATTCAGCATTAATAAAATTAGGTCGCCTTGCTGTTCCAGTTAAAGCCCTTTTTTTTTTTATACCTTGTGAATCTTTAATGGGGAAGGTAGCTACAGCCACTGTGCCAACATGGAGGCCCAGGTCGCATTGGTTTTAACTTACCAGTTGGAGTATTTGAGCTGCAAATGCATTAGAGGTTCTGAAAGCAGAAATTTTGTGGACTCCAAAAGTTGTCACAAGCCATTTCAGTTTACTTTCTTGTGAAGACATTTGAGACATTTTTAAGATCACATTTCCAGACAGTGCTATTGTATGTGGAGAAAGCAAGGCAGCATATCTTGCTGACTTTGATATAGCACAGTTTTCTGCTCTTCTAGAGAAGAAAATCAAATGGAACATGTTTGATGAATGGTGATCTTCAAGAAAAATAAATGGATATGCATATGAGAGTTTGGAGTTTTTTGTTGGGGTTTTTTTGTGTGGTGCCATGTTAATTTGGACTGCATCACTCATAATTTTTTTATTACTTGTAGTACCACTGAATTAATGGCAAATATACCTTGCTTCTAGTACAGTTGTTTCATTTTATTTTTTTAACTTTACCTATTTTAGAAGTATTTTAGCTTATATTTTGATTCTATGTTACTCCTTGAGAATCTAGGTTCTGTTCTTGAATTTTCCTTGACATTTTTTCACATAAATCTGTCCTGACCCTGAAACATGCTAATTCAGGCTGTCCCTCTGTGAGCTCAGTGGCTGATTTTCTTCTTTTTCTGTTCAAAGAGTGAGGAGACTCTGTTCTACTGTTAAGAACTATAAGGCAGCCCTATTGAACGTGCTAAAATTTTCAAAGGCCAAGCCACTGGTTCTGATGTTCATATTATTTGAGTTTATTAGATATTTTGATCTGCAGAGACTGGTAGCCTACTCACGAATGCTTTGCTGGAATCTCCTGTGCATGTTGTAGTCTTGGACAGAACACCCCACTGTACCTTTAAGCGAAGCTTCTTTTGAGAACCTTACCCTTGAGTCTTTTTTCTTGCTGTCTTTAGAGTCTGCGAGATGAATGAGCAAGCTTTACACCCTGTCTGCAGAATAAAGTTGTTAACAGTTGAATGGCAGTTACAAGTAAGTTTCTCTTGCCAACCAGGTTTTTTAGCAAACAGGTTCCTTTGGCAGCTCCATCCTTTTTTGCGATTCCCCTCTCTCATTTGTATTGGTACTTGAGATGATTGACTCTTACACCCAGTTAGGGTTTTACATTTCTATTTGGCCACTTCTAGAGGGAGAAAGAAGTGTAGGAAGTGTCTTTTCCTTCTCTTAAGGGACTCTGCAGATATTTTGGCCATCCATCATAACTAGTTCCGTATTTTCTAATGATTAAGATGACTTGTCAGCCCTTTACTGAGAGGGATCTTTTTGCACAGTTTCTTTTCCACTTTCTACCTTCATTCTTTTCATACACCTGAGTGAAGGCATGTTTTCTTTAGGGCCCATAGTCAAGGCGCAAAAGTGGCCCAAGAAATAGTAGTGGACTTTCCCGCAGTAATAGCGAGTGTTCCCTTGCTTTTACCAGTTTTGAGACCATTAGTCTCCTTTACTGGTAAATTCAGCTATGCAGTAGCAACAGGTAATGCTTACTAGCAGTAGTCTAACGTGCTTACCTTTACCAATCACTGTCAACTCACCTCTATCCCCATGGGTTCGAGTCTCAGGCTCTGTCAGTGTAGTTATGTGAGAAAGTTTGCCAGTAGCTTCCCATGGGTTGGTTGGTCTTACTTGGGTTTCCCAAGTTCTCCTTCCAGCAATTACACTGGCTGCCATGTATAGGCTATCTTGCACTGAAATAAGGCCTTAAACACGAAACAACTGGTATTAAATTGGGGGTGGTGAGAAGGAGGAAAAACTAATTTTAATGATGCGGTACTTATCTGTTGCAGTTGCTAGATTGCCTCCTCCCACCCTCCTCTGATGCCCTGCAAGTAGTTGATGTTCAGGAAAAGGATGTACTGAACTTTGGCCTATGATGAGGGGAACGGAATGGATCTGTTCAGTTTGTTCCGAACTTTCCAGAACTTTCCTTCCAATAGGAGGATAGAAGTTTTATTATATGGACAAAAGTAATTTCCATCCTGAAAAGACAAGCTACGCGATAAATATTGCATCTTTAAAATTTGTTCCATTCTCCACCCCAGAAACTGCATTGCGTGGCAATGCTTTTGCTACTTCTTCAGAATGGGATGGTCATATCAACATGGGGGTTTTCACTTAAAGGCTTCTTATGGTGTTCAGTTGGGCCTATAAGAAAATGGTACTGATATGACATTCAGTATGGCCAGCCTTGGCAGCCATCTTGAAAATATGGTTCTCTTCTGAACAAAAAGGCATACTGGTATGAGGTTATTAATTCTGAATGAAAATGCTGCCACCTGGAGATTCATTATGGCTGCTACTGTAGCCATCCTGAAAATTGTATTGCTGTTCCTTCAAGATGAAAAGTCGTTTCAACATGGCTTTCACCAGAAGAGTTCTTGTGATGTCATAGTTGGTGCTAAGTGAAAATGATGTCGATTTGACACACAGTATGGCCACCATGTCAGCCATCTTGAAAATCTTGTTATTGCTGCTGCTTCGTAATAGAAGGTTATATTGACATCGTATGACATTTTCAGCAGCAGACTAATTATGATATCTAGTTGGTCCTGAATAAAAATGGTGCAGATGTGACCTCAATAATGGCTACTACAGTGAACATTGTAGATCTTGTCACTAATTCTCCAAAATGTCTTTTAATGATATCTAGTTTGCCCTGAATGAAAATGGTGCCAATCTCAGTATAGCTGAACCCAGTGGGTAATCTGAAACTGTTATCTTAAGAATATTGGGGATGGTTTGAACATTTAGCAGTTGAAAAGAAGAAATGATGTTTATCTTGAATTCCTGGAAGTTCTTTTCAGAAAGTAGATCATCAGTCCCATGGAGGAACTATTGTTTAACCATTGTAAATTTTCATTTGCCTGTTTATACATATATGCCTATATTCTGCTAGAGTTATTCTTCATATCTGTGTCCTTTGGACACAGTAGTTTTTTCTTTTCATTTAGTATTATTTTGTGTGGAGGTACAAAGAAAATAAAATAAAAAATTTTGATGAAGCATTCTAATTAATATGCCTTTTTGGTTTGGGTTTTGTGCATTTCTTTAAGGTGGACACTTTTTAACACTCTATTGGCAGTAAGATGATGTGTATTTCATCTGCCAATCAACAATTGTTTGTTACCATTCTGGGTTCCATATTTTTAATGTAATTTTGATTGATTTGGAATATGGGTTTCTGTCATCAAAATGAGTAAGATTCATATGTAAATGAAAGGAACATGCATCTATTGATTGATTTTGTTACAATTTTGGAAGCCTAATACTCCGATTTTGATCGTACTTTGAATACATGCTTATATCATTAAGATCTCAGACATTTTTGATAATGAGAAAAATGTACACCTAATGAGATTGGTCTTGTATCTAATTGACTGAGCATGTTACCCCTTGGGAAGCAACATTTTTGATCTGAATTTGATAAAACTTTGAGTATATGTTTACATCATCAAGACTTTGGATAGGTTCAGTGAGTGAGATGCATACATATTACTCATGTAATATTTTGATTGGCTGATCTTGTTGTGACTTGGGAGGCCGTACTTTTAATCTAATTTGGAAGATATGCTTATATTGTTAAACTTGTGGGCTGAGTTTGATTATGAGAAAGATCTACATATATGAATGAGATAATCTTGTATGTAAATGTCTAAGCTTGTTAACACTTTCAAACCAAATTCTAGTCGGATATTGATCAGTCATAAACTTGTATTGCCTTTGTTGTTAAGATCTGCACATGTTAATAATGAGTCAACTTGCATCTGATTGGCTGAGCTACTTGTCTTGATCTGCAGACATTATTTCTCATCCAGTTTTTATAAAATTTGGTATATGGGTTTGTATCATCAATATCTTTGATGTCAGTGATTATAAAAAAAAGAGACTATGCATATTGATTATGCTTTTATCTTTAGCAAGGATTTTTTTCAGGTAATTATATGAAAACTTGGGACTTAGTTTATGTAGGTCATGTTCTTAAATACCAAATTACAAGCCTGATTAATGAAATGGTCAGTTGATAAAATATTGTAAGCAGCATGAGTGATATCAGTCCTGATTAGGCATCTTGTATTTGCAGATACCTCTAGCATGAAAGTGTGATGAACTTGTAATAATTCCAATTGTTGTGGTTCAGTTCTGCCTTGTGATTGGAATATAAATACTTGAATGGCAACAACTGTGCAGGCTTAATTAAAAGTTTTGAGTCATGATTCAGATTTAATTGATGCTTTTTCCCCAAATGTGAATTATTTTGTGGAAGCTCTTTAAATCATATTTATGCTTTCAATTTGTTGTATAAACATCCTCATCACAGGTAAGCATGTTTGAAAGACCATGATCATTTAAGTCTCTTCCATTTAAAGAAGGACTTGTATTCACTTTGTGTATCTGAGACCCATATAATATATTCAGCTTTTTCTTGCAAAGCATGGGTACAACAGTCTTGAAGCATTTTCTTCATTTAAGTTTGTGTTTATATTATTGTAGTTCATGTGAGTTCGCATGAGAATGTGCAGAGGAAGGTCACTGTAGAGGTGGAAGATGTTGTGATTGGTGATATGAATTTGGAACAGAAGGAAGATAATGAAGGCACGGAAGAATATGACCCAGCTAGTCCAACAGGAGATGTTGAGGTTCAAGTTAATTAAATGATCATTAAATAGTGTAGCAAGCATAAAATGTTAATGAATTGATAAGGGGCTATCATTTTCAATAAAAATTTGAATGCACATTACAATATTTGTGATCAAAAGATCACTACCATTTTACATGTTATTTTTCATCGATGAAAATATAAATATAGTGTAAAAGTTATAAAAAATTTTTTTTTTTAATTTATCATTTTTGGGGAAGAGATCATGTGCTAAAAAATAAAGGATCCAATATTGAGGACTCCAGAATATCCACATGATCATCAGTATTAAATTTACACGCGTAAGATGTAACTGTGTTAAAGCAAAGTACAATATGTTGATTGAATTTGCTTACATATGTGTGTTGGACATAGATAAGTTAGAGAACTGCAAGTATAACACGTACATGGGTCATCATCACATTTTTAGTCTTACACATTCTGATAAAAGAAATACACCTTCAAATGAGCCCCTTAACAAGAATTTTTTTATCAATGTACTTTACATTCCTAATTTAGCTGAAACTTTTGTCAGAGATGAAACTAATAATATTGTATATGGAAATCACAAAAAATATGTACCACTGTCCTTTGATTTTCAAACATATATAATTTATATTTAAATATTCTCAGTATTTATATCCATATAAATTCTGTTTAGTTTAAATCCATAGAATGATCATTTAGAATACTGTATTGTTTTCTCTGCAAATAAAATCATGTCCTCATTCTCACCCAAGAAGAAATGATGATTTTGCTTGAGTAACCTGTGACATTGACAGAAACAATTTATATTCATCCCACTAATTCTGCTTCATTCAGTATCACCTGAAGTATTTTCAATAGTTTGATCTCCATAACTTTGTCATGAAGAAACTCGGAATGTGTGACACTCTTAGATGGGTGCCAATCCATTGATCCGAGGCTAATCTCCCATTGAAAGCTTGTACCCATTTAGAGTTTGCTTGACAGTTTTTAGGTACCTTGCAGATGGACACATTATCAGTGGCCTTGTTGGGGATTAACCATTGACCTTTTGATCCAGATTTAGTATACTTGGGATATGGTCCTATCTTCAGGATCACAGTTATGGCTCAATATTTTACATTTCCATCATACTTTCTCTTCTGCTCTAAAATTGAAAGCCATTTGAGATTAAGGGATAAAACTTGGTATATTTGTGCATCATCTGTGGAAGTTCTGTTGCATACCACTTTGGGGATCCTATTTTGAAGATTAAGGTCTTAGGGTTTTACCCTTTCATTGCACTTTTCATTCTGCTCTATAACTTTTACAGCAGTTTCAGATTAAGGGATGAAATTTAATGTAAATGTACAAAATCGCAAGGTATATCTTGTACCTCTTTGGCACTCCAGTCTTCAAGATCATGGTCGTGACTTAGAATTTTGTGTGTTCTATCACCTTTTCCACACTGTAACTTGAGAGCTGTTTCAGGTTAATGGATGCATCTTGGTATACATGTATGTCATCAGCAGGTGTGTTGTGGTTCTTCTCTTGTTTTGTTGTTTTGGGGTTTAACACCATTTCTCAGTGTAAGATGGTCTATACATGGCCACTAGTATAACTGGTGGAAGAAGAACCAGGGAAAAACACCATTAAGAACAGCCAACCTAGGGGAAGCAACTGGCAGCTTTCTCACATACCCGCATTGGCTGAGCCTGAGTCTTGGACCCACACATACAGTTGAGATGGCAGTGATCAGTAAAGGCAAGTGCTTAAGACCACTTGGCCACCTGGGGCCCACTCAGGATCAGTGTTTTGGAGTTGTATGTTGTACTTTATATTTAGCTTTCCACTATAATTTAGAGTCATTTCAAATAAAAGGATGAAACTTGGTATAAGCATTTGACACAATAGACCATGATATATTACTTCACTGTCGCCAGCATGTATTTGGCATTCATGATAGAGCCTTACTGTGGTTCAGGTCCTACTTGGTCAACAGGACACAAATTGTGTCCGCAAATGGAATACACTCCAGGCCAGTTGATCTGTGTTGTGGTATTCCACTGGGGTCTGTTCTTGGACCTGTTCTCTTCATTCTGTGCACTCAGCCGTTCTCAATTGTCATAGATCATCATCCAGTGTCTCACCAGTTGTACGCTGATGACACCCAAATATACAAATCTAGCCACCCAACTGAAGTTGATACTACCATCCAAGGTGTAGAGAGGTGCATTTCTAATGTGAAATCATGGATGACGTGTAACAAGCTGCAGATGAATGATGTTAAAACTGAAGCCATTCTGATTGCAACACAAAGACTTTCTCATTCACATCCTTTACCTCAAACAATAAATATCAGCAACACCAACATTAAATTTACATAGTCAGTATGAAACCTAGGTGTTACTCTCAACAGTACTCTCACATTGCACCAACATGTCATGAACATATGCAAGGCTGCATATCTTGAGCTGAGACGCA
This sequence comes from Megalonaias nervosa, assembly GCA_016617855.1. NCBI lineage: Eukaryota > Metazoa > Mollusca > Bivalvia > Unionida > Unionidae > Megalonaias > Megalonaias nervosa. The sequence goes on from JAECUM010007004.1 coordinate 21,956, forward strand.
TCAGCTCCATTTGCAAATATCTTTCAGTTGACGCCACTAAAACACTTGTGTGTTCCTTGATACTTTCAAGATTGGACTATTGTAACTCAGTTCTGTCTGGTTTGTCTCAATATCTGCTCCAGAAACTTCAAAAAGTTCAAAACACAGCTGTTCGGATCATTCTTAGAATACCACGATCAGAGCACACCTCCCCCCCTGCTCTGTACCCTACACTGGCAATCCATTCGATCCAGAATCAAACACAAAATTTGTTCTTTCTCTGTGCTATGTTTCACTGTTGGGCTCCAGTCCAACATACCTATCCGACCTCACCCATGTGTACACACCAGCAAGATACTAACGCTCCTCTTCTGACAATCGTACACTCATTATTCCCACAATGAAAACGAAGTCATATGGACAACATTCTTTTGCATACAAGGGCCCAGCAATGTGGAATGAATTGCCCACTGAACTTAGACACAAAGACACAGTGATCTTATTCAAGAGCACTCTCAAAACTCATGTATTTCGACTGCAAGAACAAACTTTAAGATCTAATAATGTTTCCTACCTTAAATATTTTCAGCATGTTTTATGTTTTCTAATTTCATGGTGTTTGTTTTTATGTAATGATATCATTATATATATTTTTTATGTCTTAGGTGTTGTCTAATGTTGTAAAGCGCTTAGAGCTTCGAAAGATTAGGTGCTATACAAAGTCCTCATTATTATTATTATTATTATTATTATTATAACTGTATATCGTCAAGTACCACATCAAGGTCATACATCAGTAGTTTACATTTCGCTTGCACTTTTCCACTAGTGTTCTTTGGCACAAGCAATGAAACTTGGTTACTTTCGATGACTGCTTAGTAACTTTACAGCTTTGTCTTGAAAGTTATAAATTTTATGACTGTAAATTTCTACGACCTCTCCATGGTAGATGTGGGACAAAAATAACCTGATTTGCTTGTTTTGACAACAAGTGTATCTCACGTGTTACTGGTGGGATGTGGGAGAGTCAGAGGGAGATTAACATGAGCAAATTCTTCATCATTCCTAAAGTTTAGCTTAGAAGGGCTTGATTTACAAGTTGGAGGATCTTCTGATGTATTATAATTTGGTAGGTGTTGCGGAAGAAATATATTGTACTCCAAAAGTTGGTTTCACTTATATGAAGTTGAATATTAATTTACTACAAAACAAGCTAGGTCAAATGCTGATTTTTTTATTTTGTATCTTCTAAACTCATTCCTTTTTTTTTTTCACTGTCAGCAATCCCATGATGATTCCCAACATTCAGAAGAGAATGTTGAAGACCTGTATGAAGAATTGGAAATGAAAAGGGCTGAACCACATGACCACAGTGAAGCTGTTAAAGTGGACATAGAAATGAAGGATAAAGCTACATCTGGCTTGACAGTCACCTTTGATAAGAAAGGGAGATCAGTTCAGGATCCAGATAAGGTAAGGCCTTTTCTTTGCCTCTACTTTATTCCATGGATCACACTTTATCTGCCCAAGAACTACCTCCCATTTTTATATGAGGCAGGGGTATATAGGAATACTTGTGTCTGTCTGTCTTTCTTTAAGTCACATGATTTGCAGAAGCAACAAGATCTGCAGTTTTTGTTAATATATTGCCATGAAACTTGGTAAATATTATAAGCATCACCTGAAGATTTGCACTTCAACCAATCTCTTTGTTAACAAACATTCTAAAGGAGTTTTAATTTGCAGCTCACTGCAGCTACTTACAGTCTTCATTGGATCACCAAGAAATGCTCTGAATATTTTATGAATATGTACAATCAGCAGATCACGTTGCTTATGCTGTTTTTAGCTCTGTTGGTCATAGATCACAAAAGCTCATAAGCTGGTCTGCTGTTTGTTATCCAGGATCTCTCAGAACGCTGTTCAGATATCCATTATGAATATATAGTTATTGAAAATATAGTTATTGCTACTTTTTTTGAGTGGATAGTCTTATCAGCATGAGTGTTTCACAGAAAGACTTGATAGGATGTTTTGTGGCCCTGAATGAAAATGATGCTGATCTGACATCAAACATGGCTAACACAGTAGCCATCTTGATAATCTTGTTATCGCTTCTCTTACTGAATGGAAAGTCATATCATCAGGGTTTTCACCATAAGACTTTATTTTGTCTAGTTGATCCTACATGAAAATGGTTCCACTGGGACTTTTGATATGGCTGCCACAATGGCCATCTTGAAAATCTTGTTATTGCTATTCCTCTTGATGGTTGATCATATAAAATTGGGGATTTCACTAAAAGAACTCGTGTGATTATGTGGTTGGTCCTAAATTAAAAAGGTGCTGGTCAACAGGACACAAATTGTGTCCACAAATGGAAAATACTCCAGCCCAGTTGATCTGTGCTGTGGTGTTCCACAGGGGTCTGTTCTTGGACCTGTTCTCTTCATTCTATACACTCAGCCACTCTCAAATGTCATAGATCATCATCCAGTGTCTCACCATTTGTATGCTGATGACACCCAAATATACAAATCTAGCCATCCAACTGAAGTTGAAGCTACCATCCAAGGCGTAGAGAGGTGCATTTCCGATGTGAAATCATGGACGACATGTAACAAGCTGCAGATGAATGATAATAAAACTGAAGCCATCCTGATTGCAACACAAAGACTTTCTCATTCACATCCTTTACCTCAGACAATAAATATCAGCAACACCAACATTAAATTCACACAGTCAGTACGAAACCTAGGTGTTACTCTTGACAGTACTCTCTCATTGCACCAACATGTCATGAACATATGCAAGGTTGCATATCTTGAGCTGAGACGCATCAGCTCCATTCGCAAGTATCTTTCAGTTGATGCCACTAAAACACTTGTGTGTTCCTTAGTACTTTCAAGGCTGGACTATTGTAACTCAATTCTGTCTGGTTCGTCTCAATATCTACTCCAGAAACTTCAAAAAGTTCAAAACACAGCTTCTCGGATCATCCTTAGAGTACCACGATCAGAGCACGCCACTCCCCTGCTCTGTACCCTACACTGGCTATCCATACGATCCAGAATCAAACACAAAATTTGTTCCCTGTGCTACGTTCCACTGACGGGCTCCAGTCCAACATACCTATGTGACCTCACCCATGTGTATACACCTGCAAGATACTTACACTCCTCTACTGACACTCGTATTCTCATTATTCCCACTATGAAAATGAAATCATATGGATAACGCTCTTTTGCATACTGGGGCCCAGCAACGTGGAACGAATTGCCCACTGCACTTAGACACAAAGACACAGTGATCTCATTCAAGAGCGCTCTTAAAACTCACCTATTTCAACTGCAAGAACAGACTTAAAGACTTAATAATGTATCCTTACCTTAAATATTTACAGCATGTTTTCTTTTTCTAATTTCGTGGTGTTTGTTTTTATTTTTGTAATCATATCATTATATATGTTTTTTAAGTGTTGTCAAATGTTGTAAAGCGCTTAGAGCTTCTAAAGATTAGGCGCTATACAAAGTCCTCATTATTATTATTATTATCTGATGTCCAATATGGTCACCATGGCAATCATCTGGAAAATCTTGTGACTCCTCTTTCTGTATAGAAAATAATATTGATGTGCGATTTTCACCAGAAGACATTTTATGAGTTCATCTTAAATAACATTATGCCAATTGTTATTCCTTCCTGATGGTGGAATGTTGTATCAGCATTGTGTTTTCACTAGTAAACTTATTTTGACATCTAGTTGGTGCAAGATGAAAATGGTGTCGATCTGACATGATGGCAACAATGGCAGTCAACTTGAAAACCTTGTTATTGCTGCTCTGCCTGAATGGAAAGTCTGATTATAATATCTAGTTGGTCCTGAATGAAAATGGTACCAATCTGACCTTGAATATGGCTACCTCAATAAATATATTGAAAATCTTACTGCAGTTCCACCTGAATGGATGGTCATATCAACATGGTGTTTTCACTAAAAGTCTTCCAGTGATGTCTAGTTTGTTGTACATAGTGCCAGTCTGACATCTGTTGTCAGCCATTTTGAGATTTTAGTTATTGCTACTCCTGAATGGAAGGTCATGGAATGTTTACAGGAGGACTACTTGTGTCTAGTTGGTGTCAATAAAATTTTGCCAATCTGATGTCCAATATGACTGTCACAACAGGTTTCACCAAAAGACTTCTTACGGTGTCTACTTCATTAGTGCGAAGTAGACACCGTAAGAAGTCTTTTGGTGAAAATGTTACCAAATTGACATCCATGATGGCCACCATGGTAGCCATCTTTAAAATCTCGTTATTGCTGCTCCTCTGAATGGAGGACTGTGTCAAATGTGATGTTTTCACCAAAATGTTGTATGCATCATCAAACTGGATTGTTGACATGTTTAGGAATTGCAACATTTTTTGTTACTGTATCTTTGGCAACATCATCAAGTATCTCTGTAAATAGGGGTATCGGATGCAATACATTTTCAAAACAAGAGGCTGTCCAATTGGATTTGCAAAAGGATTGAAATGTTTCCTTGTCTGCCTTATTCAATTTCCTTCTCTGCTTGGTCCTGGATGTTTGGAAATATTACTTGGGTATATTAGGAGATCACTACCATATAGGTTTTCATCAACTTCCAGAGTCACATCAAATAGATGGATTGCAGATGGTTACTCAGGGTTAGATCAAAGGATGGAGTAGGTCCTGCAGTAGGATGCATGTGGGTATATGATTCTCATTAATATCTTTACATCCCCAAATGTATGTGACCATTAAAAGTTACCAAGCAAAACAAAATATGTTGGTAACTGTTTTGTATGGTGGTCAAGATCAGATCGAAATGTAAAGTTGTACTGAGATTAATTTGGCTGTGAGGAGTTTTGTTATTTATGATCAGGGTTCCAAAGTTATCAGGAATTCAGGGAAGGATCAGGTTTGTTCCTAACCAGGAAAAGTCTTTAAATTTTGCAAATATTGATAGTACAGGGAAGAAAAACTAAATTTTAAGTTACTACATGATCAGATAAAAATATACCTTATTGAGTTGTAACTGAACTATGATGTGATTGGGGTTAGTGTACATAAAAAATAATAAAGCTCTTCATCCCCAGTTCCCATGTCGATATGTAAAGTTGACAAAAAGTAATGTGATATATTTTCTTAATATTAAAGTAGTTTACACTGCCTTATTATTAGTAGTAACACTCGCCACCTCCAGCTTGCCTTTGCTGCGAATTTTAATCCCAAATCTTGCTAAATAATTCCAGGATGATTTAACAATACAAATTTGGTGCCCTAATCCCTAGAACTGGGAATTTGACATTGTTAATACATAATTCCTTACCTTCTATCCCTCATCCCTTCCCTTTATTGCAGAATAAAAAATTAGTATGGGTTTGCATATAGTTTAAACCTAACTTGGTTCTGTAATTTTGTTCTAGTTTAGTGGAGAAGTTGCATTCTTAAATAGCAGCAGTAAAAGTTTTGTTGGTTTTGTGTTCCTGGCATAAAACAGCTTTCAACATCTACTGGGATGGTCTGTTGTCTGTCATATGTTGTCCATCTGTTTGCACAAGTTGGTGATCGCTATTCCTCCAAAACTGCTTGGAGGATTTCCTTGAAACATTACACACATTCATCCCATTGTCTAGTTTGTCCTAAATTAAAATGGTGCTGCTCAGACATCCAATATGGCTGCCACAGCGTCCATCTTGAAAATGTTTTTATTGCTACTTTCCTGAATTGATGGTTGTTGAATTAGAAATCTTATGTGATACATTGACCTCTGCAGCCATCGGTTTGATGCTCATTTTTATTGGTTGAATTTGAGTTGTTTTGTTGTTTTTTTTCTTTTGTTGCATTGGGTTTCTTATTTATTACACTCACAATGATTACACTGATACTTGTGTGACCAGCTTCACTCATTGTTTGAGCTGCTGCTAGCACAGATTTTGGTGACATCATCATAGTGAATTTGGTTCTGGCCATGTAATGTATGTCTGGGTACAGACAGTATTAGTGAAAGGTTTCTTTTCCACGTTAGCTGTGCTGTGTTGAGTGGAGCTGTGGTTTTCACAAATTTCCTGGCCTCAGGAAAGCTGATGCATTTCTTCTGTTTCCTGTGTTGGATGACTTTTTTGAGATTCCACTTAGAGCAGTCTCTAAAGTACAAGAAATGTTCTGCTTGGAAATTTGCAAAAATTATTTTCTCTCGGCAGGACAGTCCATCGAGACCTTCCTGCCTACATTGGGGACAGACTGGTTTCCTCTAGCATCATATTGATTGAAACTATGTATGTGTAGTATTTAATGGCAGTTCACCTCCATCCTGGCTGTACAGTGCTAATTAAATGTAATGTTCCAAAAATGTAATGCAAAAACTGTACAAAGATGAACCATTCCAAGTGGATAAAGATAGTCCAACAAGATAAAAGAGTGAATCATAATTGCAGATATAAATAATCCTTAAATTGACAAAAAAAAGTTGATAAAAAGTGATGAAAAGTACTGTGTTGGAATTGTTTAAATTGCTGTTTAAAATAAAAATGAATATGAAAGCTTTCAATGGATAAAATTGGGTATGGGACCTCAAATCTGGGCAGAGTAAAATTTTGTTCTTGGCATAATGGGGCAAATGACAATCACTGCAGCAGCTGTTTCTCCTGAATCACCCCTTATCATGAAACTTGCACTGTATAAGCTGAAATGAATGAAAAATGATTCCGTCATGGGAATTTCGCATCCAACATTTTCAGACAATTTGTATTCAGATTGTTCCAAACAATTTCAAATCAGATTTGATAAGAATCATTTCATTAGATCACATGAAATATTAAGACATAGCAGTGGTTTCTACTGGTATCATGCGACTTGCCCAAGGCAAAAACATGGCATTTGCTTATCTTGAGTAAGTACTTCCCATGATGTGTGCCAGAGTTATGATCCATTTTCACTTAGTCTTTCGGCATCTTGTATTAGTAACTTTCACAAAACAGTTTGCTAGCTGATATGATGCAAACAAATCTTGTGTACTCGTTTTTCCATGACAAAGTTGATACTGTGAGAACCAAGGACAGGGTTCCCACGCTACCAGGAAATCGGGGAAAAAGTCGGGAGAAATGATAATTTTTTTCCCGACCATGAAAAGTCCTTGAATTTTGCAAACATTGATGTAAGTCGGGAAGAACCCAGGAATTTTACGCCACCACTTGATGCCCGAAACAGTTACGTAGTTGGGTCATAACTGGCCTGATCGTGAGTTAAATTTGACGACTTCTGACCAGAATATTCGGAGGTTGCAGTATTTATCATTTGAGTGCTTGCCATAAACATATTTGCTGAGTCAATCCAAACGCTCAGTGGATTAGATTCGTCTAGTAGACTTTTTGTTTCCACAGAGATCTCGATATCCATATCTTTTCTTACATGGAAGATATGAAAACCAGTCTAGCATCACAAGTGGCCAACAAGGTGGCGGCAAAGCGTATCTGCTTACCAGATGGCCTAGCAAAGTTAAACATTGTTAAATCTAGTCAAACCCGCATTAAATCGATATGAAAATTATTTTTATTCTCATAAATTGCAAGTATTAAAATCGTTGTGTTTAATCTGCTGAACGACAAAATAAAACTAGGATTTTTATGAAATTTGAGCTGGTACTCGCGATTTGCATTGGTAGATACCGTAGTCACGTGATGTAAATAATATCCCGTCTCAAATGTTGTAGAAGAATATATTAAATGAAAGTCGTATGCTGGTTGTAATAAAAATACAAAATCGAAGATGGAAATAGCAGAAGGAAATCGAGGGTCATGGGTGGAAAGAAGTATTTGAAAGTTATGTACCTTTTCTCTTATATAGTATGATAGAGAGGGTCCAATGTCAGAATGGGTCATAGAGGTAATCTGAGGTATTTTAGTCACTCTGTATGATTTTTTTCCTTCAGATTATTGTTTTTTTCTTAACATCGAGCTTGCATCATGCACCTGTGACAGTGACAGGTTTCTTGTCATTGTTCTCAAAATAAGTATGTTGAGAATGTATGTTCTTTCTGGGTTTTACAAAAGGTATCTGACTTTCATTTAATATAATTGAATTTTGTACAACAACATTAAAAGGAGTTTGCTGTTGATATCATGTGACTTTTGAGATTTGTGAAGTCATGTGACTAGTAATGAAAATGGCGAGTACCGGATCAGGTTTCATATATGCTGTAGTTTCGTCTTGACCGTCAGCGGATTAAAGACATAATGATTATAATACTTGCCATTTCTGAGAAAATAAATCATATTTTTATTGATTTCATGCAGGTATGAGTCGATATAACATCGTTTGAATTTGCTAGGCCCGCTAGTAAGCGACTACCATATGCCGCTTCTGCACGGTGGCGGCAAATTCCAGATTTTTGATGTGCAATTTCTCTGACTCCACATCCCAACCTAAATGTCCATGGTGTGGGAATATGTGGAGGAAATCCGGATTAAAAAACGGACTGCTATTCGTTTTAAGCCAAATTTGTTGTCCAAAATGTCGAATTTGAGCTGAAAATTGGTGCGAAACTATTAAACAGTGACATGTGGCTTGAAGCATTGGTTTTAGATCTTAAATGGAATGCCGGAGAAATGGGGAAATTGTCATCCCTTGTATCAAATTAAAAGACGATATGAGCCCTGCTATCAATACACATTTGTGGACTGGTTTATCGAATTACAAGAAGACAAGTTGATTTTACAGAAAATTCAGTCCTTTTTAATACAGCAATTATGAATTTGAAGGTTTTCTGTCAAAATTTAAATCAACCCTTTTGTAAGTGTTTTTGAAATGATGGATTTTTGACCAAATCGTCTTAAGGAGTTTAAGTTGTTTGAAAAATCTTGTTTGGGATTTTATTGGCACAGATCAATTCATGGTTAAACTTTTTTCCTTACAAGATAAGATACTAATATTTTGAATTTATTGTTTTTTCATACTGTGATAGGAAATGTTACTTTGTATAACATGCATATACATTGCTATATAATTATTTATAATTAAAGGTTCGAAAGGAAACAAAACCAGTTTATGTTCATTATGTCGTTTCCACGTAACAACATAATGCAGGTCAGCAAAGTTAGAATTTGTATTCTGTACATTGTAATAACCTTACATGTCAGTTTCTAGGAATATAATCAAACTTGTTTGTGTGATACATTTTGTGGTTTTGTACATGAGCATCTTTTCTGACTTAGATGTTTTGGAGTCTTGAAATAGAAACATCTTTTAGATTTAGAAAATGCATTTTTTATAATCTAAAATGTTCTTTAATTCCATTCAGTAATGGTCATATGTGAACCTTGAAAAACGTAAATTCTTCCTGGAAAAACACTGGAAATGACCTGGAAATTTATCTTCAGAAAAGTGGGGGAATCATGCAAGGATTTCCTGGGTTCATAATATTGCTGAGACCTCTTGGTGGGAAAGTGGCTCACTTGACTATATAAATGAGAAAAAACATTTAGCATTTCAACATTTTTTAAAGCCAGCAAGAACTAGCAACTCCTAATGTTGAATGAACCAAAATGAAAGTCATATTTGAATTAGTCATAGAGGGGTGCAGGACCCATTCAGAAAGAATTCATTTTAGCCATCTTTTACTTCTCTCACAGATTGAGTATGGCCTATTCCATAAATATTCCTGAATAGCCAGAGTTTTCTTGACCTTTCCCACTCTGCATTATATGGATGACTCTGTTGGAGTAAGAGGTCAGAGTACATACCCTTTTATAAAATTGGAATTTTCCTTCAGTACACAATATTATCACTTGAAACCCCAGTAGTAATTTTAAGCTTGGACTTCCATAATTAAGCCACCTTGTATTGAAACCTACCTGCCTGAAATCAACAATTAAAATATGTTAAACATAACAATTCAAACACAATTTGTACTTTAACATGCCAGTGGATGAGCCAGTTATCCAGTATTAAACAGATTCAATTTTTCATGGTATAGTCACATGATCACCAAATCTTATGGCCTATTTGTTGGAATACAGTCAACATTTTTCAATCACAGGTTGTTTGTTTCACATGAATGTTTGAGCTCTGATGTCAAAGAATATATGTACTGTGAAATTTTGGATCTTGTGAGTGAGCACTGTGTGCAGTAGCCAAGTAAGAGATTTTGTTTATAAATGTTGTAGAATTTTGTCAGAGTGGCATCTTAGTTAAGGGCTGAAATATATTATCAGTCTTATGTCAGAGAAAAGATGATTTTGTCAATTTCATTCAGGTAGGGCTCAATGTGAAGTCATCTAACTTCTCTAGGTCAAGTAGTAATCAGCTGCCCTATGCTACTATTGAGCTTTTTCTGTGAATTCCAACTTTTCAGCAGAGGATGAGTTCTGACCTGCCACATCATCACTGTCCAGGTTTCTGACTTGGGGTGGGAAAGGTGACTGGAAACTTTAACTGATCTCCGTAGAACAACACTTGACAATAAGTCATTAATGCACATGTGGGATTTAATATCTCGTTTCAGAAACCTGAAGACAAAAAAGAGGAAGGAAAGCAGATGAGTTTAATATGCCATGCCTGTAATATTAGCTGTTACAATGAGAAGGTTTGTACCTAGAAATGATTTACTTATTTAAATCACTGTTTTTTCCTTGTTAGATAAGTTATACATTGGTTCAGTTCACATCAGTCATGATCAGCAGTATTGTATGGCCCATAGGGTGTATGGTGTAACATTTGATTTACAAGCATTATAAATGCAAATTGAAAAAATACTGGCATAATGGCTTAAAAACATTAAAGAATTTAAAAGTTTTTAACTCATTTGGCTATAACGTATTGCCCTGCATTTATTGTGTGTTCAGCATCGCCTATCGTCTGTTGTATGTTGTCCATCAGCAATTGCTTGTTGTCAGTCTGTCAGCCATATTACTGATCTGATTTGTATACGGTAGTGGGCTATAGGATTGTATTATCAAAATTACAGGTGAGTTTGATAATGAACAAGATCCACACATATTGAGGTGATCAGCTGTTTGGCTGAGCTTGTTGCATCTGAACTGATTTTAATCAGAGTCAGAGTATATGCATATATGATCAAGATCTCTTATGAGTATGATAATGAGTAAAAGCCATGTATATTAAATGCATTTTATGTGATTTTGACCAAATGTAGTCTTATATTATCAATAAGGGTGAAGTGATTAATCGGCATATTAATGTATCAGTTTTCCATATTGTTACCCATATCGATACAGTAGGTGGAGAATTAATACAAAACAATACTTACCCTATGCAGCATTAATGAAAAATTATTAGTGTACACTTCTGGTGTTTCATACAGTGAAATATGTGGCATTCAGTTTTGATTAGTTGTTAGTGTTTCATTCAAGTCAAAGGTAAAAGAATAACCACCAAACAGAACTCGCTGTAGCTTGTTCGATATGTGACACACCAGATCATAACTTGATCCAAACATATAAAATAACACAGTGTTATGTATATTTAATTTCTTTTATTGGATTTTCACCATGATTATATATATATATATATATATATATATATATATATATATATATATATACATACATATATATATGTATATGCAAGTTACATGCATACACACACACACACACACACACACACACACACACACACACACACACACACACACACACACACACACACACACACACACACACACACACACACACACACCGGTACATACATACATACATATTGTGTGATTATCTTTGGTCAGTAATTGAGTTAAGGGCCTATCTGAATATTGACATTTATTTTGTAAACAACATTATACATAGGTTAAATATTCTGATCATTATTATGGAGGTAAACAAGTTTGCTTTGAGTTTAGGCATTAGTTTTTCACTTGGAAATGCCTGGTCTAGTTGAGAACTTGGAATGTTTTAGAAAGGAAACTGACCTACATCCTGGTTATGTTATTCTGTCATAGCTTTTTATATTATTGTTGTTTTCTTCAAAATAATTCATTCCTACCTTAACATCTGAGATGGAATTGGTCTTTTTGTTGTGTTCATTTTTTTGTTGAGATTTATTTATTTTGCTGGAATTACAAAGTGCTTGTCATTAAGACTTGGACTAAATCACTGTTTTGAGATTGCAAATTCGTTCGAGGATATTTGGGATTGTATCATTGTGATAAATCAAGACTGTTGGCACATTAACACATTTAAGGCTATTGGCATATCAGCACATTCAGTATTAGAATTTATTATGACCACCACTGGAATTCATTTGGTACTCCATACATTTGGGCTTTTGATAGAACAATTAGGATTATTTGGGATTTAATTCACAATGTTGTAAGTTCTTGTTAAATTTTAACTTTGTATTTTAGGGAAGTAAATTATTTGTTGAATTTTACAAAACTTGTTGCTTTTCGCTATTTTCTGTTTTTTAATTTAAGACCATGGAGTCATAACAATAGAAACTTCTTGCAAAAGTGACTTTTAATTGATCTGTAAAGTACTTAAATTTTACGTGGGGATCAAGTTTGCAGTGTCTCCTATTATTGCTGATATATGTACTTGGTGACTGAGTGTGCTGACAGGATTTTTATTAAAAAAACAGAACAGAATTAGCAACAAGGTAGATTCTCAACCATACAAGTTACTAGTTGTAACCACCTTGTTAATTTGTGGAAGGGGAATGGGTGTTGTCGATAATTTCCTTTTTCACCAGCAGAAATGAGTGCCTGTGATTGGGGCAGTTGTTTCGTATCTGCAGGAAGTACACTGTGACGGATTTGTTTGTTGGTTATCTGTGCTGCCATATTCAGACTGCCTAGATAAGATTTTCCTTGCATGATGAAATTGCACTATTCTATTTTGAAGATAGCGCCATTTTTTATGCCTTCCAATGTTAAGTAATGAAAATGAAATTGGTAATAAGATGTTCATAAAGAATTCATTCATTGCAAAACAAATGGTATTGTGACCAAGACGAATCCTGCATCTGATCAAATGGAGCAGCCTAAAATGGCCAAAAGGTAGAATTAAAATCAACAACAGGTAGTATGTGAAAGTATTTTTCTTTAAATTGCCAAGGATGACAATAGCATATAAACAAATAAAAGTCCATGTCTGTAATCTGCGTACTGCAGATACAACTTGTATGTCAGCACATAAAAGATGAAAAGACCTTCAAGTTGATATTGTGTATAGATAATGTACCATATATATCATGAATCATATTGATACATGGCAGAGGTGTATCGTTCCACCCCAGATCATCAAGGTATACAGTGAGTCTAAAGTTACCATGATCTATTTATATTAATGAATTGATCTTGTATCTGATTGACAGCTTACTACACTCAGAAGGGTATTAGTGATCCAATATTGTAATATATTGTAAGAATAATCTTTTCATGGAAAATGAATGGCCCTTATTTTGTATACTACTTGAGGTTCCTCTAAAAATACATGTATTTTGTATACTACTTGGGGTTCCTCCAAAATACATGTCTTGGCTATTGATATTAATGTTGTTTACATCAAAATTATTTATTCCTGTTTTAACATCAGTCTTTAGAGTAGCAACCCCAGTCTAACATGGACAAGCGCCAGTTTACCTGGAAATCTGATGAAACTGTTGACCAAGTGTAGAATTTTCATTGCAGCATCAATATATATCATCTGATTGCAACACATTGTACATATTGTAAAAACTAATAAAATTATAATGGGCATGTTTTTTTTTTTATATTTAACGCTATATTAATGGAATTATTACTTTATAATCATCGAAAGTAACAGATTTCACGCATGATTGGAAATAAGCATTGATCATGCCGGGGTTGCATGACACCTCTCTTCTTTGTTACAAAATGCAGGTTATTAAAACTTCATGAATATTCATGAAATTTTCAATCCAATCAGAAGAGATGTAAACAATTTGGTCAGTGGTTGTAGCACTTTCCTATGATATTCCTGCACAAAGAAATAATCCCTCAAACTTTACGCAGATTTGACCAAAAGTTTGGCAGTTTAAATAAATGCATCATATATCATTACAATTGGCATATTCCAAGCTTTATTTTGATACCAAATTTATATATCGGAAACGTTTATAAACCAACCGCAATGAGCATTAAATTTGTAAAACATTTTAATCTCCCCGTGTCGACATTGTCCGCCATATTTGAATTTTCTAACAGCTGATAAAGATGTCAACTTTTCTACAAATGATGTTCCAAACTAAACTTATTATTAATTTCGTACAAATTGGTGTGCAAGAAGAACATGGCAAGATGAATTCTTTTTACAGTTTTTATCGTATTAACACTTGTTGTACGGTTTAAACAGTATACAGTCGCAAAATGCGCACACAAAGCGTAGATTTTTGACTACTGTAAATAGGCTCAAGTTGTCGATGCTGTAAATATCTGAACTGACAAACGGTAATCGGTTTTAAATTATGTTCAACCTTATATTCATTATGTTATTGCATTTGTTTAAATTTTGTAATGGAACATTGATGAAATAATGAGAAAAAAATCGCATCATGATAAAAAAAAAATCACATCATTATCAGACAAATGCAAAATTTTGGTATCAACATTTTTTTTTACATTTATTTTTTATTATTTTTTTTACTTTGACGAGCGTAGCAAATTAACTGTATGCACACTTTAAGTGGGTTCTTAAATTCCCAATGCATTGATAACATTTGATAGGATCAATAATGTTTTCAAAATACAAAACAAAAAAATACAAAGTTTGAAAGTGATACATTTTTTTGCATGTATATGATATTGAAATGTTAGTTGTAAGTGACATTGTTTAACATCACAGTATGTTTGAAACTAGGTCTTGCAACATTGTTTCAATGACAATTATGAATAAACATTGCATTTTTTTTGTTTTTGAAGTTATTTTACATATGAACTATTGCTGATGTGATATATTTGTATTAAGTTTACTGTCATAAAAGTTGCGAAATGTTTATATGCTTTTCATTTATAAATGAAAATATTGAAGTCAGACAACAAATTTAATGAGAGCATTGAATTCAGCAGGACAAATGCAATCACAATATCAAATTTCATAATAATATCTCAACAAAAAAGAAAGTTATAACATTTTTTTATGGAAAGAACATTTTACTTCGGTTCCATGACTGCCACATAATCTGAATACATTTATATAAGACACAAATTCTAGAAATTTGTAAATATTTTGGAACTTGAAAGTTGCATAACTTTTTTCTAATAGAGATATTTTAAAAAATGAAACGGTTTTGGAATGCTGTTAAACAGATCTATATTAAGAAATCAAGTGTTTGCAGTTATTTCAATATCAGAAAAATGACTGTGGTTGCTATTTAGAGGAGTCGATTTTAGTTGTGTTTTCAGTTACTATTTGAGAGGATATATTTAATATAATTATTCACAGGAATTGCAAAGTGCTCAATACTTTTTGGACTAAATCACTATTTTGGGATTATTATAAATTCATTAAAGGACATTTTCATACATGCCATCCATTACACTATTGGTGTAATCTTTATACTATTTTCCACCAAATTACATTTTACGCTTACCTTTATATGGATTATGCTTTTTTAGTAGATTAAAAAAAGTAAAACAAAGCAATAAAAAGTTGATTTTGTCATTTTTATTATCATCTTTAATTCCACACATAAATTTGAGGATATTCTGAAAAAGATGATTGTTACATAAGAATAGCATAAGAATACTTTCCTTATTTGCTATTTATAGCAACTATATATTACCCATTTTAAGAAAAGACAGGGTAATAAGGTAATCTGGGCATTGATAACATTCTTCTCTAACTCTTCAGACATTGGAAGTTTTCCTATAATTACTTATTACAAGTGGCATAGCAAGGTTTCAGGTAAAGTCAGACTTTAAAGAGCAGCTTGTTAGGAGAAGATTGATCCTTAAAGACCTTATTCTCAGTGGAATCATATTTTGTTGTTGTAAAGGATTTTCTCTCTAGATTAGCTTTACTTGAGCACATGTGGACAGCAATTAGGATAATACGAGTGTTCATTATATGTACATTTCTTTGTGAGATTTGAAATAATGGTTTTTATTGTCTTTAATGCTTAAATGGAACCTTTTTATTTTGTGCTCTTATTTCTGTTGCATAACTTGAACTATTTTTTTTTCAAAATGGACTAATTGATGAATCCTTTAAAATGGCTTCTTGTGTTGTAGAGCTTTACTCACCATATGAAAGGCATGAAACACAAGAAGCGGATGGAAGAATTGATGAACATGCACAAACAGAAGTCATCACAGATGTTTGCCCGCTTGAAGGCAGAGAGTCACTTGAGGCGTATTGAAAATCAGAGTACAGGGTTAGTATACTTTGACCTTGAAAAAGTGATGTTTTTTTTCTCATTATTTCTGAATACAAATGGTAACATGGCTCTGAGCATTATCAACTATGTCATTTATAGCCAGTTTTCCTTTTTGCTGATACAGTAATTAGCCATAAAAAGAATTCTAACCTGATCTTTTGGTGATGAGCATGTAAAAAAAGAGGTGGGGGTTCTGATGATGTCACTTAGGTTATCAGATGTTTATTTCATGCAAGGTCATGAATTTATGGATTTTCCAAGAGAAATAATTTTGATAATTATTATGGTTCAATGATCTTAAAATAAGTAATATAAAAGAGAGAGAACCAGCAAGTTTTGTAAAATTGAACAAATAATTTATTTCCCTAGAATACAAAGTGAAAAATGCAAAAAGAACTTATGGTATTGCGAATTAAAATCCCAAATAATCCTAGAATTTCAAGCACAAGTCCTAATGATTAAAGTTCTGAATAAACCTAAGTGGTAATCCAAAATAAATCCAACACTGGAAGTGTTGATGCGCCTGTGGTGGCCTGTGTCATGGGGATGTGCCAGCAGTCTTTTGTTGAATCACAATAATACAATCCAAGAATATATCCTTATTTGAATTTCACTGTAATTCCCAGTTAATGTCTCTTTCCAAGAATATAATTTTAGATAAAGAGCAATTTTTATTTCCAGTGAAGAAATAAATTGAATAAATTCCAGCCAAAATGAAATACTGGACACAACAATGATTCTGTCTTAAGATCTTATAGCATGACTAAATAATTTCTAGAAAATTATATAGTCCTCTGCTTGAGCTCAGGTCACAAATAATATATTCTAAAAAGAAATCTATTACCTAATGGAAAATTTCATTCTGGAAGGTTCCAAATGTTTACAAAATAAAATCTTAGTTATAATTAGAAGGTCCCTTACTAAAACTTTAATAATGAACATCGGAAAACATGACATCCTTGACTCAGACCAAGATAAATATGTTTTCTTTTATTAATAATTATCTTGCTGACATAATTGTGTTGGATACAGTTGGAAATTTGCTACTTCATTCTGTTATACATATTGCTGTCCAATACCTTTGAGCACAAAATGAAAAGAAAATTTGCTTGCTCCAAATAAATAACATATGTATCATCTCTCAGTGAAATATATCCATTATTACTTGGAGCAAACAAATATCTTCTGTTTATTAGCTCTACTGGTTGAAAATCATCAGAAGAACATATATATTGGACCTAAATCCATTGTCTGTCATCTGTTGTTGTTTTAGGGTTTAACGTCATTTTTCAGCACAAGATAGGCTATACATGGCGGCCAGTATAAATGGTGGAGGAAGAACCCTAGAAAACCCCGGGAAGAACCACTGACCCACGAGAAGCTACTGGCAAGCTTTCTCACATACCCACATTAGCCAAATCCGAGACTCGAACCCACGCCAACAGAGGTGAGATGGCAGTGATCCATAATGAGTGCTTTAGGCCACTCAGGACCCCCTGTCATCTGTTATCACTGCTCCTAAACTTGGAGTAAAGTTATGAAACTTAGTACCCAGTATCTTTGTGAGGCTTGGTTGAGTATAAATGAAAAAGGTTCCATTCAGATATTGATTAAATCTTGTTGCTAATCCTACTTAAGTACTTTTTTTGACATGTAGAGTTGGTTCTAATGAAAACATTTCTAATCAGAAGCCATGGCAGTCACCTTTAAAAGCTACTTCTCCAGAACAGATAGTCATATCAGATTATGTTTTCACTAAATAAATCTTATGACATGCAGATGGTCAGAAATGAAATGGTGTGGATCTGATATTCAACATGGCAGCCATTTTAAAAATATTGTTATTTATTCTCCATCACATGTTGTTTACACTGAACGAATATTTTTTTTACATGTAGATGATCCTAAATGAAAATTGTGTTGATCTGACATTTAACATATTTGCCATTGTGGCCATCGTGAAAATCATGTTATTGCTACTCCTCCTAGAAATGGTCTTACTGACATAGCATTTTCACTAAAGGACTTTTTTATGACTTGTAGTGTTGCATCCACCCTGCATAATCAAGGGAGTTCTACCCCTTCCTCTCATTCTATGAGCAGCTCCTACAAGAACACAAATCTAAAAAGGAAAGAAGTCATCAAAAGAAATAAATAAATTTCTTGATGTTTTGTACAATGGCTTGCGATAATTATAAGAAAAATATAGTAAATTCATATAGCTATATCTTCTGCATCATACCATGGTCTGCATTCTGTAGTATCCTAGAGCATTGTTTACATTTGGTATCAAGATTCCATGAGTTAACCATTATGTATGTATATGTTTTTGTGTCAGAAGGTATATTGAAATTGCTACCACATACCAGATGTTGCCATACTTAAGTGTTGTAACTCGTTACATCATTAAATAGAGTGGATAACTTGAATTTTTTTCTGAAAATTTTCTTTTAAATTTCTGAATGCAACACTGCATAAACATGATACAAAATTAAAATATAGCCATCATTAAAATCTTGTTATGGTTTCTCCTAAATGGATGGTTGTTCTGACAATGGTGTTTCACTAAAAGACTTCTTATCATATTTAGATGCAAGGCTCTCACAAGCCTCTGCACTTTTGAAGTCATTTTGTCACCAATCCTAAATAAACCATGTTCCCAATTCATTTTTGGAATAAAAAATGTCACTCTTCGAATTGTTGCAACATATCAGGAAGTTGATTGGTTATTTTCAGTCTTTGAGTAATTGATTTTGTACCTCATTAACCATGTCAATAGCATCTTTTTTCAAACAATTTGAAAAACTGAAACATGAAAATAATTTTGTCCTTACACTTGGAGTTCCTGACAGCATGCTAAGTTTTATCTTCCCTTTTAAGTACTGTCCACAGTTTGAAAGAAGTTAAATTGTCAGTGGATTCTCAATATATATCCAGGAGTAATGCAGGACTTGGACTTTTGGGCAAAGTGACTTCTGTCTCCTGTCTTGACAGGGTAAAGTGATTGGAAAGAGAAAGGAGATGGGTCAGATTTTGTAAGAACAGAAAAGATTGTCACAAACTGGTGTTTTGCTGACCGAGCAAGTAAAGTAGTATTAAAATGCACAAAAACTTGTCTTAATGAAAGGTCTAAAATTTCTGTCATGGATCTGAAAATCTGCTGCACAGCTTCATTAGTATCATTAGCAGGTAATCTCAAAAATAGGTAAATATTACTGAAAATAGGTGTGTACTACTTCTCTAAGCAACACCACATCACACTGTATTTCAGGTGCAATGCAAGATAAATTCTTGAATTTCATCATTCTTTAAAGACAGTACTTTGGATAAAATAGCATATATCATTGTTGAAAAATGACAGGAGTTTTGCTAACTTTTGAGTTCTATGATTGTTGGTAAAATCTTAAAAATCGGTGCAGATTTGAGGGCACTAAAAGTTACTGAGTGATTGAACATTGTTTTTGAATGCATGTAGTTTCTGTTTTATGCCAATAAACGTAAGTTTTACAACTAAAAACATGCAAGATTCTGGCAAACTGGAGAGGCATGGCAGAGTGAAATTAATTAATATTTGATTTTACTTACAAATATTGCTGCCACAGTGCTTATCATAAAAATTTTGCGATTACTTCTTCTGAATATATGATCTTAATGATACAGGGTTTTCACTAAAATACTTGTTACAATATGTAGTTAGTCCATTATTAAAACGATGTTGATCTAACCTTCAAAATAACTGCATGGTACCATGGCAGTTTTTGTGGCCATGTAAAAAAATCTTGTTTTCACTACACCTCATGAAAGAATGGTTGCATTAACATGGGATTTTCACTAAAATATTTCCTGCAGTATGTAATTGGCCTTGAGCTTAAATGAAACTGGTGCACATCTAATCACTAGGTCCATATCTGATAATATTATCTCAACTCCTTTCCAGATGGATGGCCATATCATCAGGGAGTTTTATCCAGTAGACTTTTTAATATGTATAGTTGTGCCAGTCATACATCCAACAGATGATCATTATGACAGTATTTTTTTTTATAACCAAATCCAGAATGTTAGATATGACTAAGGAATCAGACTGAGATCATGTTTTTTTTTATTTTGACCCTCCATTTGTTAATTGGAGTACTCACTAATTGGAGGAGGAAATAATTAGCTGGGACTGGAGACCAGCATCCTGGAAAACTGTTGTAATAATAGCAGGTAAGTTTTACATAATTAAAACTAGTTTAACCCCACCCACCCCCAACTACCTTTCTTAAATTTTCTAAATGAAATGACAAAAAATTATTTTCATACAGTGATTCATTAAATATTTGTTTTTTCTTACAGTAATGATGGACGAGTACGTAGAGATGACAACCGTGGACCCAGGCAGACTTCTGACCAAAAAGTAAGATGAGGAATCGAGTGTTTGAATTTTGCCTTTGTATTAAAATTTTCAGGGTTTTTTCTGTCTGTAAACTTAATAATAAACCTTCTCCTACTGCTACCTACCAAACTTGTTTCCAATAACCTGGTGGGTTTTTTTACCTTGGGTTTACATTTTATGATATTCATCAAGCAGAATCTAAAAGCACCTATTGTCACTTTTTTGATCTGACACAGAGATGTGTAGTCCTATACAGGCAGTCTACTGTTCTTTTGTTTCTCCATTCAAACTTATTGGTACCAGCATAGTTGTACAACCCTGGCATTTACTTGGATGTCATTTGAGAGGTGAAGTTGGCTCCGGTGGCCTAGTGGTTCAAATGTCCACCTCGGATGCTGGAGGTCACGGGTTCGAACCCTGGCCGCGTCATACCAAAGACTTGTAAAAATGGTACTAGCAGCTGTCTCACTTGGTGCACAGCATGAAGAGGTTAGTGTTAGGACTGGTTGGCCTGGTATCAGGATAATGTGACTGGGTGGGACATGATGCTACATGTCAGCGGCTTGATGCCCCATTACTAGACATTGCTATAAACTGTCACACTGGAGACATCATGGTGATATGACTGAAAAATTGTGACAGCTACATTAAAAATCCAAAAACAAAAAACACTTGATAGGTGAATGCCTATTAACATGTAGATAACAACCAATTAAGGTTGTTTTTTTTTATTTTTTTAAGGCCTTCTTTGCCAGAGTTATTATACTTTGTTCCATGAATGATATATCTTGACAACAAAACATCTTTTGAACCAACATTTCTCGGGAAACATTCAATATAGTCTGATGGAATTTGTTTACGTTTTTTTGCAGGCATGTTTTTTAGGTGCAGCTTTAATCGAGTTATTGCCTCACCCATTTCCATCAATATCACAGCTTCACTAGAGCAAATCCTTGTAAATTTAGTGTGTACATTGTCTCAAGACCTAGATGTTTCTTTCCAAGTTTTATCTTATTGACTCCATTTTTGATAGAGTTATGGCACTTGACAATTAACTTAATATCTTCACATGGGATGTTGCTTGCAACTGGCATAGCTCAGCAACTCCTAAACATAACTGGATACCATTTGGTAAATGAAATGCTTATTGTGAGTAGATGTACCTTTTAAAGGTTTCATCTTTTGAATTCCAGCTTTGAAGGAGTTATTGCCCTTTCTTCATCAAAACTGCATCTCCATTACAGCAGATTCTTGGAACTAGCATAGCTCAGAAGCCATTCAACATATTGTGATGTAGTTTGATGTGTACATTATCTCATGACCTAGATGTGCCTTTAGTGGGTTTTGTCTAGTCATTTTCATTTTGGATAGATCTATGATCCTTGATAATTAACTTGTGTCTTCACATGAGATGCAGTTTGAAACTGGCATAGCTCAACCATTCAACATATTCTGATGCAATTTGGCGTGAACATTGTCTAATTTCCTGTGCTCCTTACAGATTACTGTACTAAAATTCATTGGATTTTAACCAGATTTGATTTAGATTGATGAAATCATGAGTCAGCTTCATCACAAGCCTTCCACAACATAATTTACAGGAGTTATAGTCCCTGATTGACTATACTTCAGACTTTCTGCAGCATAACTTTACATTTCAACCAAGCTTGGAATTCAGTTTTATATTAACAAGACTCTGAATGAGTTTAATTTTCAACATTATAATTTAGAAGAATTACAGCACCTGATTGACCATCTTTTTTTTTTTCCACATCATAACTTCTGACTGTTGAATTTGTGTCAAGATATTATGCACATCTATATTGATGAGACCTTGAATGAGTTGGGTTTCCAGCATTTAATGTCAACATTTACAAGAGTTATGACCCTTGAATGTACATACTTCTACCAAACCTTGGTTTAAATCCCTGCCAAGCAGATTTGAGAATTTTTGAGAGTAAGGCCCATTGCAATAACCCCAACAGTGCTACTTTTTGTCAAAAAATAAAAGATGTATTTTCTTTTGTATGCATGCAATTGGAAATACTTATGGTGTTAAAGAAAATACAAATCTAGGTCAGCCAACTTTGGCATTGCTTGGCTACAGCCCCTATTCAGAAAACCCTGATATGACTTGGCAGAGTTTAAAATACCCAACCACATGATTTTGCCTGGATTTACATTGACAAGAAAAAGTCATCGGAGTAAATATTGTCCAAATGAAGTAATTGGACTCTGAGCTGTGTAACAATGCCAGTATGGGCTGCTATCTATGTAATATATTCTTGACAGTTTACCTCAGTTGATGCTGTTAGAACAGAGCTTCACAGCATTAACTGTTTTGGCAGTAAGACATCCACTCCCCCATCATATATCAGGGTCAGCATCTTACATTGTAGGACTGATCATATAATGCACCAACAGTTCTTGATCCATGCCTTTTTTTTTTCTCAGTTGATTAGTTTGAATGATGGGTATGGACATTATTGCTGCATCACACATGATGTTCAGCAGTGTGTTGACTTGCAGTTCCTTGTTACACTTTCAGGCAGCACAGTTAAAACATTTAGTACAGTTTCAAAATATGATGTAGAAACAAGTGATTGTATGGTCAAAATGCAGCCTGGTGGTGATTTTCACTGGTAGGGATAAATTATAGCACTTACTCATGTTCTAATTTCATTTTTATAGACTTTCTTATGCTCTGTTGAGAGCTCTGAACTATAACCAGATTGGTTCCTCCCCATTTTTCAACTTTAATGGGGAGGGGGCAGTGCCCAGATTTGCTAACTCTTAAATGCAACCCTGGAGAAATCAGTGAAAGAAAATAATGTATTTTTAGGCAGTTGAAATTAACTTAGAGAATTTAGAGCTGAAATATCTGAATATTCAAGTTCAGATACTATCTCACTTTTTTGTGAATATTCAAATAAAATATTGGTATCCGAATATTCACTTCTTACACCAGAGTGGCAGCATTCTGGAGCAGAAATAAACACAGCAAAATATAAACTATGCAACACTGAATTAAATAATGTACATGAGAACAAATTAAACCTGGCAAATCACCAACAATTCAAATTTGGACTCGCAGAATAATCATAATGTCAAATTTCTGAATAGCCACATTGCTCATAGCATTGCCAGTTCTATTCAGTATACTAGTACTCTTGAAAAGATAACATGTAATATGACAAATTGATGAAGAGCATGGTATGGAATAAAAGTCATATGAAAATCAACAAGCCTTGGATATCAATCAACCAGAGGTTAAAAATGTGTGAACTATTGTTGGACATTTGTTCTGTCAGGAACAGTTGCAGTGAATCGCACAAACCATTAATGCTCCCTATTTCCCAGTATTCTTAGCTCTGAAGTTAGCTCCAGTGTAGTTCCACATTTGGTCTTTTAAATTCAAAGTTTCGGAATTATTACACACCCTTTGGAATTGCCAGTTCGCTAGTTTCCAAGTACCTGACCCAGATAGAAGTTACATTATACTATTTTCAGAAGCCACCAGGTCATTTCACACATAATCATACATATAAGATGAATTCTATACCTATGTGTTGGTTTCAATTAAAACAATTATTTAACAAGTCTAAACTTTTGTTTCCTTATAGAAAATCCCAATGTAAAGTTCTGACAATCCTAATGTCCCATTTTAACATCTATGAGAACTTCCAGAGACCTACAATCTGAGTATCCTGATCTGATTAAATTTGTCATGTAGCTATGTGATTTTGGTTGTGAACAAAGATTGTCCCTGCATTTGACAAAACAAACAATAAAGTTTCTGCCAACAACTGCTGTCTTCATCAGTAAAGGAACATTAATGTTTTTACAGAGTTTAAAGATAAACAGGGAAAATAACTACATTAATTTTTTATTTTTGTCTGAATTATGAAAAAATTTGTTTAAGACCTCTGTGAGGTCATTTCTTAGATATAGATGACTTAGTTCAGTGTTTTTATTTAGATTTGGCTGAGAGTGGGGATGACAATAAATGCTAATGTGGACAAAGAAAGGAGGATGCATTTTCTACCTTTATTGACATCAACATATATTTGAATCCTTTTCAGATACATTCAAAGTAGATTCTATTAGGAAAATTTGGTGATCATTTTAGCTCTGATAGCATTCCTGGAGGGTGAAAATCATACCAATACATCCTCACTCAGATGTTGATATTTTGTGTTTCATCATAGTTTCCAGTGATTACTTTAAGTACCTTCTAGTTTCTCATGAAATTTTAAAAGTAGTTAAGTGATCAAGAATTGTGGGATATAAAACTAATATCTTTTCTGGTAAATTTTGCATTCATTTTAAAAATATCCTTTTTCATCATTAAAAAATTATTCTAGTGACAATATATACAGCTGACCCTCATTATAGTTGTGCTCTATAACTGATGACCATGTTATTTCCTTTACTGTGATATAGTTAGCCAAATAAAGAATTTAATGAATGCATGCACATGGGTCATGGAGAGGGGGGAAATAATCGCAGTGCCAGTCATTTTGCAATATGGTCAAACCAGTCAGAACAGTCACCTTCATATAGCAGTCACCTGGTCTGAGTGGTCATTCTAATTGCCCCCTGACAAATTTTCTGTATAAAAGTGATGTAAAAAATGGTCATCTGCTTTCCACTGTTAGCATCCAGGTGTTCCAAACCAAATAATGGTTTCCCACTGCTTGAAGTAGTGTAGTCACTGAAGGATATTGATGATTACCACTCAGTGTCAGCAGATTTAAGAAGGCGTTGTTTAGATCAGGCATGTCATGTTAATTGATGTGTAAATATTTTATTTCACTTGTACTCACCCTACTCCATTTACTCGGTCAGTGTAACACAGAGATGTGAAATTTGATGGTTTTTATCATTAGGTTAAAGGGTTGAAGCTATTCATTTGTTGAATGGTGGGAAAAGAAGCCATGTTGTCACAACAGAAATAGTAATGACCTTTGTTGGTGTGATACGTAGTTTGATGTGAATTAAAATGTCCACAGACGAGGAAAACAATGTACATCATTGACAAGAGATACGAGTTGCATCACCGCTATGGTGGCCTAAGTGGTTAAAGCATCTGTCTCATGTGGGAGGTCGCGGGTTCAAACCCCGCAGAGTCATACCAAAGACTTATAAAATTGGTACTTGCAGCTGCCTCACTTGGTGCTCATCATTAAGAGGTTAGTGTTAGGACTGGTCAGCCTAGTGCCAGGATAATGTGACTGGGTAGGACATATGCTACATGTCTGCAGCATAATGCCCTAGTGCTAGACATCACTATAAACTGCTACGCTGCAGACATTGTAGTGATATAACTGAAAATTGTTAAAGCTGCCTTAAAAATCCAAATCACACACACAAGGGTTACATCCCTTTTCATTAGATTGGGGGGGGGTCATTCAGTAAAGACTGTATATAGTTACGATATATAAATACCTAGACTCCAATTTAAACCAAGATGTTGTTCCAAACCAGATGTAGAATATTTAATTGGTGTATAAATATAGTTCTGTATCTTTCTGTTTTATGTTGTTACTAGAA
Organism: Megalonaias nervosa; assembly: GCA_016617855.1. Classification (NCBI taxonomy): domain Eukaryota; kingdom Metazoa; phylum Mollusca; class Bivalvia; order Unionida; family Unionidae; genus Megalonaias; species Megalonaias nervosa. The sequence goes on from JAECUM010007004.1 coordinate 48,241, forward strand.
AGCTCTTAATCAGATTGCATAATTTCTGTAATCTGATACTGAAGACAGTTTATGTTGTGGTTATGTTGGTTAATGCATTTAGACACTGGGGTCTCCTTATTTCGGATATTTCTAATGTGGTCTTTTTTTATTCTCACTTCAAATTCCCTTTTAGTCTCACCTTCATGTTGTTTGCCACAGAAGTAGCAGGTGAATAAGTAAATGACATTACATGTTATAAAATACAATGACCTCTTAACTTGGAACAGTACTTGAGGGTTGTAAAACTGCTTCTAAATGTTTTAGATTTTTAAGTTTCATGCAAAAGGTGCAGTTAACAGATTCAGTCTAGTATCAGATATGTTGGAAGGGCATGCGAGTGTACATATTGTAAAAATTTTGTACGAATTCATGCGCTTGAAGAGCAATAATACATGAGAATTTCTGCAAATTTAACATAGTGCATATGAAACTGTCCTCTGTGCTGCATACAAATTTTATTTAACTGTTAACCTTTAAAGTGCTAGTTGTGACACAAGTCATGCTGCAGGTAGAGGTGTTGTAGTGCTTGAAGTGCCATAGATCTTTGTTCTGGTAGGCCACTGTTTGCACATCTGGCTACTTTGGCTTGACATGAGTGGTTGTTTAACTAATTTTGAGTTTTTATATTGGGCCCCAGAACATGCATGCATTCATCAAGGAAGTTTTACAAATGCTTTTTTAAAATACGGGCTACCTAAAAAAAGACATGAAAAACTGACATGGTTCTTCTGTAGATGAAGATTCCGTTTGGTCATTACTCACTGATGAGGGTGATAATGACAGTTAATTGTAAAGTTTTGAAGTGTATCTGATTATTTCTGCTGGAAAAGTGTTACTGGAAATACCAGTGATTGATTTTGAAAATGAATCCGATGTGCATGCTGAATGAACAGCAAAAGACAGCATGCTGGTCAACCCCCTTAGGGTTGTTCCATTAAAACGTACATGCGACCTAGGGAAGGCACTTTTAAAGTGGGGTACTCACCCATAGATGCAATTTAGAATTTTCTTGTCATTTTAATATGAACTCTGTGAATCAAAGTACTCTGCCATGTATTTTTAAAAAAACCACCTTCCCTGGGTACCATGTATGTTTCAATGGAACAGCCCTTAATTAATTTATAAGAAGGGGGAAAAAAGATTCTGCTTCACAATCCCCTCAAAATTGAAAAGTCATTCCCAAAGTCTCCCAGCTATTTTCAGTTTGAAAGTGTATTAATGCCTCAAGGAAAACATTTTAGTTTCTTTTATTCAAACTGAATTTCCAGTTTTTTCCTATCGACTTGCATGCTTAGATAACTCACAATTGTCTGATGTCTCTCTTTTGAATAATGTGCACCTCATGCACACTTACTGAGTCTAAAAAATTTCCAACACTTTTCTAGAACATTGGTAGATGTGCAGTATTAAAAACAAAACCCAAAATTGTTATGCAAAAACATACGGAGTTTTAGTTAGCTACATCAGAATTCTTTTCATTCCCAGTTTATCACAGACCTCTTGTACAAGCTACCTATCTTTTGATCTCTGCATTTATTTAAGTCCAGATGTTGTTTGAAGTGTGAATGGCAGTTTCTAAGCCAAATTATACAAGATGAACTAACCAAAAGTCTGTCTTCAGTTTCACAGTAATATGTAAGCTGTTAATATTGAAATTAGTATTTTATCATGGTATACAACAAACCAAGATCAGCGATTTTTAGCTGTACTGGTCATATTCCAGCAGGGGCCCCGAGTGGCTGAGTGGTCTAAAGCGCTCACCGTTACGGATCACTTCCATCTCACCTCTGTCTGCGTGAGTTCAAGTCTCAGGCTCAGTTAACGTGGGCATGTGAGAAAGCCTGCCAGTAGCTTCTCGTGGGTCGGTGGTTCTTCTTGGGTTTTCCAGGGTTCTTCCTCCACCAATTATACTGGCCGCCATGTATAGTCTATCTTGTGCTGAAAAATGGCTTTAAACCCTACAACAACAACAACAGCATATTCAGGCAGTTATGAAATGGTCCATTGTCCATTATATCATCAATCAGCTCCATGGTTTTAGGTTGTTTTTTGTTTTTTTTTAATAAATACATGGGGTTTATTAACCTGACATGCAACCTCACTTTTGATGCTTTACTGATGGAGATGACGAAACAGTATTTTAAAAGTCAGTTTCAATCAACTGAATTTTGAAGGAATAAAATCATTGAATGCATTGATGCTTTGTTGATATGAACAGAACAGTATCGTAAAAGTCAGTTGATTTTCAAAGGAGAAAAATCATTTCATGTACTTAAGTAGACATGTATGTCATTTGTTTTCATTTTGCATGTCAAAATGTCTGAATGACCTGTTCAGCATTGTACGATTTAACTATCATTACAAGATGTAATAAATCTGATAGAAGATTATGAATAGGTGCCGAACGCCGAAACCTATGTTGAAGAAACTTGGATAAGAATTTGGTATATGAACATTATGAATTATAAGAAGTTTTAAACGTTCTGAATTATCATTCATGATTCTGATTGACTTGTAGTAAAGTTTTAAAGGTGTCTTGTTCTTCAAATGTTTCTTGAGTCGTGGAATGTCACTGTCTTTCTATGTGGAACAATTGTATTTATTCATGTGACAATGTGATTTTTGGAAGATATGAACATCGTTCAGCCAGTTTTTCAGTATGTGTTTAAAAACCAAGCTTTCTTAATTAGTCTACTTTTACACATTCTTGGATATTCTCCCATAATTACATTATCTCTCAATAAAGTTGTTTAAGAGCTTATGAAAAGATGTACTTTTTCACATCTGAAAAATCCTGAGCAAACCGAAAACCTCAAAACTGAAAATTAAATTTAGTTGGAATGGTTTGTGGTCTTCATTGGTGAACTTGATACGCACTTAGAGCAAAGAACCAGATCAGTGCATGGTTACATACTGAATGGAGTCTAGCACAAGTTCCAGAATTAAGAAGAGACGGTGTCTTTCATATGAAAGCTTATTATTTCTCTAGATTTAATGGAGGATGATCATGCAATAAAAAGGAATGGAATAAGAGTTATTGCATTCCCAGCTCTTTCACAGTGACTGCAAGTTTTAAAATAATTGTTTAGTGACCAGCAGTAGTATGTTTCTCACTTACATAAAAATGTTGTTAGGTAGGCTTATTCTTTGGGTTCTTTTTTTTTTTTTCTGGTCTGAATATAAAGATAACAGCCACCATCAAATAAATCATCTGAAAAACAAAAAACTAAATAAAAAATATAAAATTGTGCTACTAGGTAACACATCCTCCAATGCTTTAAAGTTCAATGAGCATGCTGTTGAGTAAGTTAGCCACATTGGAATAAGATTCAACTGTGTCCATAAATAATACAAGTCACACAGGTCATATTCACTGTCTAATTCAGAAATTCAGTCACATTTTTTTAGAATTTGATTACACATACTTTTGAAGGTGATAATTCACATTATTTAGATCATCACACATCCATATTCCTTAGGAAAGTTATTATTTACACATCATAGAAAATACAGAGAGCAAAAATCAATATTAAAATACTGACATTTTTTTAATGAGGTCAACCCAAAAAGTGTGATCCAGTACGAACTGGATTGAATTTTGCACATTGTAATGTCACAGTGAAAGCTGTACATGTTGAAAATATTCATACCCCTGTCATTTAATATGATAGACCTGACACCTACTTTTATTGACCCAATTTAGTACCTGGCCACCATTGTAAAATTCCATAGTGATCAATAATTTTTGTTTTTTTTAAAGACATTTAAGGTTTGGAGCATTCAACAGTTGGGATTTTATAGACTTTGGTTAGTCTATATTTGTATTAAATTTTAAAACGACAGTATTTAATTTTAGTAAGTGCGCCTACATAACCATGTGGATTATGAAAATATAAATTATAAATGTGAGAGGGGTTTGCAATGTTAGCAAATAAGTGTAATTTTATATCTAGAAAAATATTTGCATATTAAGTATGTCTGATTGATGAGGTAAATTGTTATATTATTGTTTATAGTGGGTAGAATAGCTCTAATGAGCTAATGTTTCCTATTACATAATGAAATTATGACTAACTGTCCACATTCACATACTCATTCAGCTTCAGCATAGATTTCACCTTATTGGTTACATGGCACTTAAATTTTTAAGATAATATGTGCAAAAAATGAGGCTGTTTTATTTAACTTATATACAAGCTTAAAATTTACTTGGTGTTGTGGAGCATTGCTGTAGTCTAACATGATCCATGGAGGAAGGAAAACATTTGCATTCACAACATTTGTAAATGACTGATTGCATTTTGTTTACATCTTTTTCACCCCATGCACCTACTGTTGAGAAAGTGCAGAAAGTTCTTAATCCTGAATGCTGCACTTGATTTGATGGAATGCTGGAAGGTGTACACTGAATGTATATTCCAGTGCATGGTTCTGTAGCATAAAATATTAAATATGTATCAGTGTTTTAATTATTTTCTCTTCAAATATTCACCAGATAAGTTGGTAAATGCATAACTACATCACTGAAGCCCTTAGTTTTGTCCCCATACCCCACATCTTGTGAAGCTAAGCAGGTATAAAAGCATTTTCTTTTGTTAACTGACTTGTATGTAAATTGCATTATACATTACATAACATGATGACACTTTGTGGATCCTGACCATCATGTTACAGAATGGTTTCACTCTATCATTGCATTGAATTTTGTAAAATAATGTTTCAAAAAGGAAATAAAGATATAGTACTAAGCTTCATGTTGTTTTCTTTCAATGCATATTGACATCATTGACATAAAATACAGTGGTTTAATTTGGGTTACAGGGTCCATAGCAATACCACATTACATCTGGAATCTCTTTATGATGAAGTGCTATATAACAAAGGAGAGCTGTAACTGTTTCTTACTGCAGTACCATCCTCAGTAATATTTACCAAGATTCTGTATAAATTATTGACAATTATTCTCTTGTGCTTTTGTATATTCTTACATTCTTGACAATTTTCTTTATCATGGGATCTCATTTATTTACATTTGTCCTGGGTTTTTTTCTTCTTTTCTTTGTCTAGCAGACAGGAAGGGGCTTTCAGAGCCAGGGATTATTCAAACACCCTACATCCAGCTATTTTCCTGTTACTAAGTTCTCTAAACATTCTGAACTTGTATCTTCTACTTCCAAGGTATTTAGGTTTCCTTTCTGCACTTGCTTGTGTCAGATCAAGATAGAAAGTCGGAAATTATGTACTCTTAACTGCTTGTGTATTAAGGTTAGCAACAGATTTTTAAAAAATGGATGGTTAAATTGTTTTGGTGGTGTTGTTTTTGCTATTTGCATATTTTTACATTTAAAATGCATGCTTTATCGTCATGTTTGCACTTGTGTTCATTTATTGTACAGACATATAATCTGTTTTCATGAAGCATATGATGCAGAGGATTTTTTAAAACATTTTTTCTGCCATAAAATGTGTTACATATCGAACCGAATAATCGTAAATTGCAAGTTACTTGCTCAGAAGTATTTCCTTATATTTGTGTTTTGCAGTTAGGGCACTTTGTTGAGCAAAATCTAGACTGTTAGTCTGTTGCTGATTGTAATGTGAGACATTTTCAGTTATTTTTCATCTTTATTTTCTAGAGAACATTGTGTTTAACATATAAAAATTTTAAACAAATTATTAAGCTTGTGTGATTTTTTTGTCCGTGAAGTTTTGTCTCGCAAGATTATAGGTTTTTGAAGTAAGTCTGGATGGCACCATTATAAAGTACTATTTTTTTCACTGAAGCCCCATTAATCAGAATTTTTTCTTTCCCCCTCTTTCTTCATATGAACAAACAATATGGATTCACAAATTATTTATTTGGTCAAAAATAAAGGATGGGGTGGGGCTGGAAATAAGTCACCAGAAAACTTTCATGTGATATGCAGACAATGGGAATAATGGAACCTAGATCAATGAAACTTGTTCATACCTCAGTGTTAACAGTTTGTGTACCCTTGTGGCATTGATAATATATCAATATTGATAAATATCAACGTTACTTCCATGTCTGCCACTATTGTGACAGAAACACTTCATCAGATCTATTATATCTCTAGAGGTGTATTTTGGATCGAGTCCAAAACAGTAATAAAAATACAGACATTGTGCATGTTTACCATTTATGATGGATTTTGTGATCTTTCTCTGCGGTTATAAGACATTTTTCAGAGATGGCATTAATAAAGTTGTTGCCCCAAAAATCACCAACCTCATTATTTTGTCACCAATTTTCAAAAAATGTCACCATTTTGATAATACAGTACTACCAATTTATCTGGGTATCACTGACCAAGGAAATATTGTCGACTTGTGCAGATGTTGAGAAAAGTGTTGGAGGTGGCTAAGAAAAAATGAAAATTCGCATAAAAGTGAAATTTGTAAGAGGTAACCTTTATCGTCAGTGAATAAGATTTACAATGAGAGATTGTATTGCCAACTTAAAACTGGATCACATGTTAGAAAATTTATATCATTCATGCCCAGTTAGAAAACACAAATAAAAAATGTTAGTCCTTGTTTGATCTATTGTCAACAAACAAGTCACTTAATAATTCACTGAGATATTCTTTGTTGCCAGTAGCAGGTGACTTTATACTTGTTTACATGCTAAATGTACATGGCCTAGATTTTGGTCAGCTGGAGACAGCTATCATCTTGCCGAGGCTACCAAGAAGATGATGCTGTTAATGGGAAATCAAAACACATGAACAAAATCAAATGTTTAAGAAACATCTTTGCAACCAGATATCTATGGTTTCAAAAGATTTTAAATTTAATTTTCATTTTATGCCACCTTTGGTAGCGATTGTAAGCATAAACAATTTTCCTGCCAAGCAGAAACTTTCACAGCACAATAAAAGTGTTCCAGTTGCTTTGGAAAATGCAACAGTTGATTAGATTCCATCACTTTTATTTAAGTTTAGTGCTGATTTCTTTAATGAAAAGTGCTTTGTTTACATTGAAGGTTGTAGTTGGCTTGCTTTGGTGAAGGGTGCATGTGTTATTGAAGTCACCACTAAATACATGCATTTGAGGACCAAACAAATGCTGGTTTGTTCTTGCGCGGTAACATAAAATAATTATAGAACACTGAGACCAAATTTTTTTGTTTCATTGGCTTAATATTTATACAGAGCAATCGGTGCTTCATATATAATCAGTTTTCTTTGAAGTTTAGCAAAACTATTATTTTATTTTTAAAAAAGTCATTTGGTTGATTGTAGCTATTCGTGTTCTGCCTTTGTAGGTTGATAGACTGTAGCTAATCTGGTAGCATGACTATCACAGTGTATCACAGCATACATTACCCATGCCAGGTGTCTGCATAAGCATATTATGATGTAAAAATGGGCTGTTAAGATGTGTTTGTCAATATGAACAAAGGATTTGTTTGTGTAACAATAAATACATTTCGGTGCATTCTATATCTAAGTTTGTAGCTTCCTTTTGCCTTTGAATTTCTCCATCCCAAGATTGTATATACAAGTTTAAAAAAATGTTGTTTCAAAAATAATAATCAGCAATTGGTATATTTTATCCCCAATAAGTAACAAAAAAAATTGCAATTTGTAACATTGGTGAAGTTTAGCGCCATCCCTGCATTTTTGTAAACATGCTGTAAGGCAGAGTTTATCATGTAATGATGTCCATCCATCTGTATCAGTTCCTCTGCCCCTTCTTTTATTTTCTCTACCATCTACTATTGCAAACTTTGTAAATAGTTTGTACATAGCTGGTTTCATGTATAGATCTATAGAAGCAATTAAATTCCTGAACCAGTTGTATATGATTGTGCTTATAAATGTCTGTTGAGGGGAATCGTTGCAATATTTGGAGCATTAGCACTGAGATCATGTCAAATATTTGTGTTGGAAAATGTGGCCTATCTGTCGAATTTCCAGAGGTGAGATTATTTGAATTGATATATATTTAATTTTGGCGATACATTCTGTTGCCACCAACAATCTTTACATTATGAGTCTTGATATTAAATTCACTCAAATCAAGAGTTACTTATATGATTAATGTTAGTCATGTTCATGGTTATTTAACAATTTCAAGCAATGATTGAGACATGTTGGGCTTTGATCAGTTAATTATTTAAAAATGTTTTGTTCACTCAATTAAATTAAGTGGCATGCCATCTGGCATGGTACTTTAGTATAATTTATTTTTGTGAGGCTCAATTCTCATGGTTTTGTAAAAAGAAATTTCATGGGTACTTAAATTTGTGGTTTTGCCTGTTGAAGATTGCATATAGTAGGTATTTAATTTTGTGGTTTAACCTCTACAGATATTCAAGATGAATAATAAAAAGAATAAACTAAACTGATGCAAATGGTGGTCAATTGAACATTAAAAACAATACCTACACATCTTTAAGCACAAATCAAAGAGCTGACAAGTTCATTACTGACATGATTTTCTAAGTCAGTAACATCAATAGAAGTAGACACAGGCAGCAACACTAAAACAACAGATACCTCTATGAGCACAAAAAGAAACTATCAAGATCAATCACTTTCACTGTGTTTTTGTCTGAATGCCCAACATCAAAGGAAGCTGATGCCACCAAAATGCAAAGAAGCTAACTAAATTGAAATACAGTTTTAATTACTCCTTTAATTGTGCCTGCATCCTGTACAGACCAACTTCCACTGCTAGACTTTACAATAAATAGAATTGCAAAGAAGACACGCCATCACACTTCCACAGCTGGTATGCTAAACCTGTCATGGGTGCCATCACAGAAAAGGAAGGTGTTACTGGTGACGATCAGCGGATTGTATTAGAGAACTTCGCAACCTCATTAATCAAGACATTTCATGCAGAATTGAAAGTTGCAGCTCACATAACATAGAGTGAAATAACCGACCTAATTATCAGTGGTTTTGAGAAAGCCGGACTTGTTTACTTCCGCAATTGGGGATTATTTATCTGACAAGCATTTGTGTGTACCACAAGACTTGATTGACATGATATTGATAGGGGCCCCAAGTGGCCAAGTGGTCTAAAGCACTCGCCGTTCCGGATCACCGCCATCTCACCTCTGTCTGCATGGGTTTGAGTCTTAGGCTCGGCTAACATGGGTATGTGAGAAAGCTTGCCAGTAGCTTCTTGTGGGTCGGTGGTTCTTTCCGGAGTTTTCCAGGGTTCTTCCTCCACCTTTTATACTGGCTGCCATGTATAGCCTATCTTGTGCTGAAAAATGGCGTTAAACCCTACAACAACAACAACAACAACAACAACAACATGATATTGATACTGTAGCTTTGTCTGAAAATCAGTGAAGTGTGAGCTTCAGTACTCTTCTGTAATTAGTGTATATCCATAGTGTTTCATTATTAATAGTGCTTCAAGCAATTGTTTTAGTACTTTACAGGCTTGTTCTTTTGGATTAAAAATGCAAGGATAAAATTATTTGTCTTTCAGAGAATTTAAATTTTTCAGCAACAGTTGTACTTGAATGAAGGATCGATTGAAATATTAAATTTAATTGTAATATACTAGATTTTAAAATGTATTCTTTCAATATTATTTGTATTTTGAATACCTTGTGCTTTTTCTCACTTCTCTTTATCCTTATCTCACATATTGATTTGAGGCAGTGAGTGGAAGTTACAGCTACTTGATACTTTATTATTGCATGTGCGTTGAAACAATATAAAATTTGTTTTATGTTAATCCCATTGAAAAAAAGAATACAAACTAATTTAAAAGCTAACATTTTATTACCAGATTACAGTATCAGTGTTGATTTATTACATATTAGTAGCTTTGTTAATCTCTAGGAACAAAACTGTGTTAAGAAAAGATTCAGGGGTCACCATCATATGTGGCAAATTGTTCATTGGGTCCTTAAATTCATGGTTCAGGGCAAACACCGCCCTCAAGGTCAAGGTTGTAACAAGTGATAATGTTGAGTCAGTGACCTGTTTCCCAATCCATGTTGTCATGTTTGAACTCCTGCAGATATTGTGAGGACACCTCACCCTGGTCCACACTTTATCATACGATGGTCATGTCCCTACTTATTGGTCATTAGTAGAGAAAAGGCTAAGAAACAGGTACATCATGTGATTTTCTGGTACTGTTGTAGTGCTTGTGGAACTTGGTGGCCCAGTCTGTTTTCCTCCCTACATTTCTACAAGGTTTAATCTTTGCAATATTGAGAGAATTTAGCAAAAAAATAAATGTGGAAATTTCCCCATATTACACACAGAAAAGGTTTATAACATTTAGGTCTTATCTTCCTCTCCTTGCCAGACACGGTCCAAGGAAGGTTGGCCTCGCTGTAACTTGTGTAACCAGTTTTTCAAGTCGCCACGCAAATTTGTCCAACACTGCAAAACAGCACATCATGCTGAGGTTAGTTGATGTAGTGTCAGACAAATCTTTAATAACCTTGAATATTAAGAGAACTGAATAACAAAAAGTACTACCAAAATGACCCAATTTGAAATGTGCTCATTTTAATTAATTTATTGTTAAACAATTCTCTAGAAAATAAGTCCGCTGAGATTTTAGCTATACTGGTCATAAACCAGAGAGCTTATTAGGATGGTCTATTGTCCATGATCCATTGGCATTCATCCAGTGTCTGTCGATCCATTAGCACAAGTTTGTTATTGCTATTGCAGAGTTGCTTGCTAACTTTATACACACATAATTTCCATGGTCTTGTAGGTCCTAAATGAAATTGGTGCTTTTCAGACATTCAGTATGTCCACCAGTGTCTAGCTTGAAAATAATGTTATTGCTACTCCTCCTGAATAGATGTTCATATAAACATGGGTTTTCACTAAAATTCTTATGATGTTTAGTTGGTCCTAAATAAAAATTATGCCAATTTGATGTTGAATGTGGCCACCATTACAGCTGTCTTGAAAATCTTGTTATTGCTACTCCTGAATGGATGGTCATATCAATATGAGCTTTTCACTTAAAGACTTGTGATATCTTGTCCTAAATGAAAATGATGCTGATCTGATGTTAAATAAAATTGAAGCCAATCTGACATCCAATATGACTGCCTTTACAGCCATTTTGAAACTATCATCCCAGCTCTACTTGCAGTGAAAGTCATATTTACATGGGGGTTTTCATCAGAAGACTTCTTCTGATGTCCAGGCTGCTCCGGTGACCTAGTGGTTAGAGCGTCCGCCTCTAATGCGGGAGGTTGTGGGTTCGATCCCCGACCAAATCATATCAAAGACTTTTAAAAAATGGTACTAACAGATGCCTCGCTTGGCGCTCAGCGTTAAGAGGTTCTTGTTAGGACTAGTCAGCCTGGTGTCAGGAAAATGTGAATGGGTGGGACATCATGCTACATGTCTGCAGCATGATGCGCCAGTGCTAGACATCACTGTAAACTGCCACACTGCAGACATCATAGCGATATGGCTGAAAAATTGTTAAAGCTATGTTAAAAATGCAAGTCACACCTAAATCTGATGTCCATTTGGTCTCGGATGAAAATGGCGCAGAACTGATATCCAGTATGGCTTCCAGATCTTTTAAATCTTGTTATTGCTACTCTTGATAGAAAGTCATACCTTGAAAATACTGTTATCTCTACTTCTTTTCAAATGGAAGGCTATATCAACATAGGGTTTTCACTTTTAGACTTCTTATGATACCTGGTTGGTCCTAAAAGGGAAAGGGTTCCAGTCATAAATCCAATGTGGCTGCCATGATGGCTGTCTTAAAAATCTTGTCAATACTCCCTCTGAATGAATGATGTTTATGACATGGGTTTTTCACCAAATACTTCTAATGATATTCACATTGTCCTAAATGAAAATGGTGCAAAGCTGACATCCAATATTTTTACCACAACAGCTAATTTGAAAATTAGTTGAAAATTTGCTGAAGAATATGAGAGATGTATTCAATACTTGGCAGTTCAAAGGAAGAAATGATCTTATCTTGAAATCCTGTAAATTCTTTTTGCCTATTAGCATGTCAGTCCCTTTGAGGGGCTCTTTCCTTTTGTATTTTGTCCATTTCTGTAAGTACGTAGAGCAAATATTGTTGAAGTTTTATTCATCGCTGAGCCAGTGAAACTGGGAGGGATCAAGTGTTTTGCCCATTCATATGTGTGTTATATACATTCATTTGTGTGTTCTTTCATTTTGTGTATTACACCCTCAATATCTTAGACTCAATTTGGACTGAATCTTGGTATATGGATGCATTAAAAAGAGTAACTCTGTCATATCAAAAGTAGGTTACTGACCTGATTCTTGCACTCGGGGAATTTTGTATTGTCAACAATTCATTCATTACATCTTGAAAATCTTGATACCTATTTTACTAGCATTTGTGAAAATTGGTATGTGGATCAGTGCAACAAGAGTAACTCGGCCATATCAAAACAAGGTCATTGTAACGAATTATCATGCTTGAGTTATTTTAGTATTATCAGTTGTTTGTTTGTTTCACAGTCAGTATCTTGTATTGTTTAACATACACATGAAAATTTGTATACTTATGCATTTCAACATGAGCAACATACCCATACCCAAATTAAGTCAGTGTGAATCAATTTTTAGGTGATGCACCTTTTTAGCCATTCATTCATTATCTCAGTATACTGCACCCTTTGTTTCTCACACATATAAAAATAGATATTTCAATACATGCAGGCTGAAAAACCTTTGTTTTAATCCTGCACTGATGATATGTTGGTGCATCTTAATAAGTAGTACATTACAGCAATATTTACTCAGTTGCTATCTTTGACATGCTTGAATCGGCTACTATAGCATATCTCTTTGCAAGGCATGTAACTTTCATTGCCTCTGCATCAATCCATGCTACCAGCCACTATGTTGATGTGCTCCTGTTGGTGAAGAGTTTCCTGTTTGCTAGTGAACACCTTGTTTAATAACTTCTTCATATAGTAAAAGCATAAATATGATCTGTATTATCAAAGCTTGGATCATTTAGAAAAAGGGTTTAACATTATGCTCTGCCACCATCATCATTGTATCACATTACATTGTCTGCCATATGCACTGCTTGAAAAATATTGCTGACATTGCATGTTAAAATTAGCTTTAATTCTTTTTTTAAGAGAAGAAACCAAGCTGCTCAGGATAGAAAGATCAATGATGATGAGTTGTCACAGGATGATATAGACCAGTTGGTGACAGTGGATACTGTTGGATATGAGGATGACTCAATGGTTAGTGTGTAGAATAAAATAGTTAACATTTCTTACAGTAGGTGAATTCTGCTGTTTTGGATGTTATTCTTTGCTGGATTTGTATGTTATTAGTACAGAAAAATATTTTGATTTGTATTCTTTTGTTATTGTTGTGTTTCTTGCAAGCAAATATCAGCACTTGAAGGCCTTGTTTGTCAAGCTAATTTTCAGTTTTTCAGTTCACTAACTGATTAAGTTTCTTTCTTTTCAAACTTTGTTGCACAAGTAAAAAAATGTAAAATTTATTTCTTGTTTACACTTGAACTGGGGAAGGATCTGTATTGTTTTTTTAATGTTGAAGTATTACCATAACATTCTTAAATGAAGTAAATTCTTACTATTTGGGATAATGACCTATTTTTGATGTTTGTCTGACTTGGGTTAGTACTTGTGGTGAATTTGATTTCTTTGTCACTGGTCATTGTGGAATCATGAAAACTTGCCCAGGTATAAATTATCAGATCACTTTGACTTATTTAATATATAGGTGCAGATCATTTTGACTTAAAGTAATTCTTCACACATTTGTTTGTTGTGAAATGAACTTCAGCTGTCACTCAGATGTTCAGATGTAACCTTAATGTCATGGTTCACTAACTTTGCTTAATTTGTACAGGTTAATTTCTTAGGTACTGATTGTGCTCAGTATCTTGTTACGTGTCTAGGCACGTACAAAAGTAACAAGAAAAGAGTGAAGCCAACAAGCTTTGTAAAATTTAACAAATAATTTATTTCCCTAGAAAAAAACAAGGTAAAAATGAGAAAAAGGACTTAACTGTTTATGAGTCAAATCCAAAATTAATCCAAGAATTAAAAAATCCTATCAATAAAAAGTTCTAAGTGAATCACAGTTCGAATCCTGATGAAATTCCAAGATAGAAGGCGATGACGTCTTCGATGGTCTGCTTTGTCCTAATGTGTCGACAGTTCTTTGTTGAATCACAAAGAAATAATATTCCAGTTTAGAATTTCTGAATAAATTTCAATAAGTGTCTTTGTCCAAGAATTCTGATGAGCACTAGTATTTTCCAGGGTAAATAAATTACTAATTCCAAAAAAAAAAAAAGAACAATTCAACTCAAACTGGTCACAACAAAAAACCTTTGAGCTTCAAAGGTTTAAAGCACAACTGGCTACTTCTTTTCAAGAAAACGATTATACAGTAAATTGAGATGCAAAACAGATTCCCGGATGAGTGTCACATGATTGTTTTCCCAGTACAATGTAAAAACATTAAATGCCTAAACTCACGTACTCTAGGCCTAAGCTAAAATCATGATTTTTGCTCTGGAAATGAATAATAGAAAAAAGTTGTTTACTCCAAACCTGACACTGGTTCTGAATCTAGGTCAGCAAAAGATACGATGTTTCAACTACTGGTTGTTTATCAGGTCAAACAGAACTGAACTGAATTCCTAAAAAAAGATCAAACCCAGTAGACAAAATTATCATTACAATAACATGTAATGGAATAAAATAAAAAATAAAAAATTTAAAACTAACAACAAGTGATTAAATTACATATACATAACAATCTAATGATTTCATGTTTATAGACCATAGCTTATGGGATGGCCTATTGTTTGTTGCCCATCACCAGCACAAGTTTGTTATAACTGCTTCTAATAACACTTCTTTCAATGTCTACTTAGTCCTTAGTAATAATGGTACTGATCTGATGTCTGATATGGCTGCGACACAGCCGCCAACTTGGAAAACTTAATATTGCCATCCCACCTAAACAGAAGATCAAATCAGATTGACATGGGGTTTTCACAAGAAGACTTCCTATGATGTCTGCTTCTCCTGATTGTAATTGCCATGGAGATTTCACCAGAAGACTTATTATGATGTTCAGTTAGTCTTAAATGAAGATTTTGCTGCTTTTATAGCCAGTTTGGCTGCCACAACATCCAACTTAAAAATTTTTTTATCACGACTCTTAATGGATGGTCGTGTCAGAATGAGGTTTTCACTAAAAGACTCCAATGTGTCCACAGTGGCCATCTTGAAAATTTTGTTATTGTTAGTTCCCCCCCACCCCCCCAAAGTAAAATAGGCTTGGGATTTTTACCAGAAAACTTCTTTGATGTGTAGTTGGTCCAGAATCAAAATGGTGTTGATTTGGTGTCCAATATGGCCACCACAGTAGCCATCTTGAAAATATTATATCTACCCCTCCTGGATGGATGGTCATATCAACAATGGCTTTTTACTAAACAACTTGAGATGTCAAGTTGGTCCTAATTATGCCTTTCAGATATTCAGTATGTCTGCCTCCATGGCCATCTTGGAAATTTTGTTATTAAATCTATAATGGTCATATCATTATGGGGTTTTCACTGAAAAATTTCTTATGACATCTAGTTGGTTGTAAAAGAAAATGGTGTCAATCTGACTTACAGAAGACTTCTGATGATGTCTAGTTGGTATTGGATAGAAATGTTACCAATCTGATATCAAATACGGCCACAATGGCATCCATTTTGAAAATCATGTTGTGGTTACTCCACCAAAATGGTACCATATATACTCACTTGTAAGTCACCCCCCCACTCATTTTGAGGGCTACAAAAAGACAATTTCACTTAGACCACCCACCCCACCCCACCCGCATAACTTGAGTTGTATTTTTTGTAAATCATATCTGCTTGAATGGGTGGCTCATTGTCAGTGAGTCAGAGTTGCACTTTGGAAAAATAAACAATCCTAGATACAAAGAAAAAGACCCAATGCAAATATAATTATATTATTTTACTGAGTGGAACATATTACAGATAAATTGACAACTTATGACGTGTTATAGTTAAATCCATTAAAATCCATAATGCATGACATTTTATATCTATGTACATGATAAATCCATGAATTCATTTATAGGTCACATGCCAGTAAGAAAATAGTTCAGAATGATCCAGTTCACAATATCCTGTAATATGTTAATTCCACACATCTTACATTAAACAATTTAATATAAGTTCACTTTTTTAAAATTCACAGTATCCTATCAATGTCACTATCTAATGTCATCTGGTACAAAGTCCAAGAATTGATCCTCATTATATAATAAAGTTATTATCTCCTTCATTGTTGTATGGTAAATCATTGTGGTCTAGTCATTGTAAATAGCATTGGACTCCATTGCCTTGGCTTCACTGTAATATGTGGGTACTTATGTATAGACTGAGCTTGGGCCCAGTACTTAATATTTTGATCATACAAGTCTGTGAAATCTATTAAAGGCTGCAACTGAGTATGTGTCAGTTGTGTGGCTAGATCATGGAGTTGAAATAACCACCTTCTGTTACTTGGCAGATTCACAGCTTGATCAAAGGGTTGTCACATGGAAAAGTAAAGAGGGTGTTGCCTTTAAAAGTTACAAGGTATTAAGGTCAAACCTTCACAGGAAGATATAGAACTTGACTTGGCATTGAACAAGTACTAAATTCACGCTCAATCAAAGGATTGTCAGCTTGAAAACGAGTGCTGCCTTTACATGCTAAGGGCTTATTAGGTCATGTGCACTGGCAGAAAACATGGTAAATATTACATGGGGATTAATGGGAATTAAAAATGAAACTTATGGAAAGGAAAAAAACAACCTAAATCAAAACTGATGTTGCATCAATCACAGTGTTTATATAGCAAAACAAATATATATTAATTAAAATACAGGTTGTGAGGACTTGTCAAAAATGGAAGCAATATACATGCTAGTAAATACCCACAGTAAACAACTTTGATGGACACTTCACTTGGCGGTGTGTAGCATTCAGTTTAGACTTAATATTATAAAATTCAAATAACTGTAGATGCAAGTAATGTGTAATGAATACAGTCTTGAAACAGATAAACACAGTATGTGCCTTAAAATATTTTTGAATGGGAATAGTGGCAAAGAAACATAAAAATATTTGAATGCACAGTAGTTTTGTGTACTGCAGACATCTAGTGTTCCCAACATTACCCATAGATTATGGGTCTTATTTTTGTATGTCGTGCTTATAAGATGATCCCTATTCTGCATGAATCAACATGGGGTTTCAACCTGAAGACTTCTAATTATGTCTTGTTGGTCCGAAATGGAAATATTGCCAAGCTGACATCCAGTATGTCCACCACAGCAGCTAAATTGAAAATTTTGTTATTGGTGAAGAATATCAAGGATGATTTCAGCACTTGGTAGTTAAAAGGAAGAAATGTCCTTATCATTAATTCTAGGACATTTTTTTCAGTTAGTAGAGCATCAATAACATCAAGGGATCTGGTTTAAATTAACATTGTTTTGGTTTAAGGTAAAGATTACTCTGCCTTTGACAAACTTGTTATATATGTGATTGGTAACTTTGTTTTGTTTTTAGGATTTTGCTGTTAAAACTTAATTCAGATGTGATGGCAGCTTTTCTATTCCTTTGCTTTAGCTTGAAAGTCCAGAAGAAATGGAGGGTGTGGAGAGGACACATAAAGCAGAAACAGAGAAGGTCACAGAAGAAGATCAGAATAGTCAGGAATATGGGACCAAAGATGGGGAGGAGAATGAGACATCCAACACAAATGTTAAACCCAAAGAGAGTGACTTTGTTATTCCAGAAAACTATGATCCCAATGTGCCATTAGGTAGGGACACACATTTGGACCTTCTATAACCAGTTAACATTGTATTCCATCCAAATCCTTAGTAAATGAGCATCAGAGGGTTTTGATACATAAATCTGTTTTATAAATTCCAGTCACTTCCATAAAACATCATGTTTCATTGCCACTTCTGATTAGAATGAAGAATGGTGAGTGACATGTATCTTTGAAAGGATTTTCCTGGGGGCTGTTATGTAGTGAGGAATTTGATGTTCCTACTATTCTTTCATTTTAATGGTATAAATAGCTGGTAATTTTACCACACCAAAACTTAGAGAAGTCATTGTCTGCAATTTTAGAAATTGTACTTGTTTTTTCCCATTGTACACAAAAGCTATAGTAATACAATGCCTGTTATTATCACATTGCTATATCTATTGCTGGCACTAGTCCCCAAAGAAAGGAGATTAATCCCTCCTCCAGTAATGGCTGTTCCATTTAAATGTAAATGGTACCCAGGGAAGGCAATTTTGTTAAAAATATGTGCTTGGGTAATGTGATTTCACAGAATCCATATTAAAATGAGAAGAAAATTCTAAATTGCATCTATGGGTGAGTAACCTACATTAAAAGTGCCTTCCCAGGGTCCCAGGTGTGTTTTACTGGAACAGCCCCAATTGGAGGTCTAGAACAAAAAACAACATGATCTCAGTCTCATACTTAGTCTTCTTCCAATTATTGGAATATCATCCTTCTATTTCTCAGACTTTGTGCTGTGCTGCACCTGCCTTGGTTGCATCATTTAATTTGTCTTTTTGGCATTTATACTGTCAATCATATTCTTTTTTGTGTTGTAATTTATTTTCTCTGATCCTTGCATAATTTTCTGTCACTCTCCCATTTCATTGAATTAGAGGGTACTGAGTTCCTTGCTAACAAAGCAGTGATTCTTTGTTTTTCATCCTGCTAATATGTACAGGTGTTGTGGTAAGTATTTCCTATCAAAGTCTTGCTTATTTCAATGTGTTATTTATTGTATTTCCTTTCAGCATTAAGTAATGCCTTGGGGAGTGGGTAAATACAGTTACCTTTTGTTGATTTTAGTATTGCTCATGGCAGGAGATGATTGCTGCAACCACATACAATTTAAAAAGAAACAAGCATACATTGAATTGAGAGATCTAGTGAATAGCCATTGACCTACATGGTGCTTGGAGCTGCAGTTTCTGAAATTTAGCTAAGTTTACTTCATGTACTTTTAGTTGAACACAATTTTGCTTTCACCGCATCAGATTACACATGCTTTCTAAGTTAACACTAGCAGTGCATCTTACTGAAAATTGGTGTAACTTTTATAAATATATAGGCCACCTTACTGAAAATGTCTTGTTAGCATTGGCAGGTCTGGCAGTGAAAAATGTGTCAGATGACAATTATATGAAGTCCATCACCGGGTATGGTGACTCAAATTAATCTCAATTGTCAGCCTCTGATCCCAGGTTACTAAGCACCAGGCATCTAATGAAGGCACCAGACAGTGGTCTTTGGATGGGTTTTGATCACCAATCTGTTTCGTGTGTTAATTGAATTAACATAAAATATCAGCATGGATATCAGCATAAGTGATGAAAATGCAAAGCGATAGATTTTCATGTATGTCTTTGCTTGTTTTTCACATTTAGTAAATAGCATAAGACGGTAGAAATGTCAGTTCCTTTGTGAAGTTTTTGTAATTATATGGTTACAAAGACTGATTCTGAATCTTTTTCTTCACCAAATTGTGACTTTTTGCCTTTGACATCCTGATTTTCATTCCACTCAAGGTGGCAGTTCTGAATCACTTCTGGTTCTTTCTTCTTTTGGGGTCCCTCTCTTTATCCAACCCACAGCTGTGGTGATTGGCAAGTAAGTGTGGAGATTTCACAAGGCAGTAAATAAGTAAACCTCCTCCTCCAGATTTGTGTCCAAAATTCACAGGAATATCCTATGCTCTTAGGGGCATAGCCTTAATTGGACCTGCTGTTGCTCTCCCATTTGGTGATAGTGTGGGACTTGACACAGGTTATTTTAAGGTCAGGAGGCAGCCACTGAATTTGCCAACTTGATCCCCTAAACACCCCACTTTGGCTTTACTGAAATGTTATGGATTGAAATATCATTATTTACATGCTACTGAGAAATTTTGGTACTAAAATCTTTACAAAATGTATGACTTCTTAATAAAAGTTCAGAATTTCATGATGTTGAATTAGATTTCCTGCCACTAACTATCGTTTTTGACAAATTTAGAGCAGGATTTGCATTATATAATAAGAAATGTTACTTAAGTGGAGCTATTTTGTTAACTGTAAACAATGATATAACAATTAACTTAAAAGAATCAGACATACCATGGTCCCCCACCCCTTCTGCTGTGGGAAAGAGGCCATGTAAGATGGGTGGCCTTTTCAGAGGGGGACTATATTTGTGTATATGTAGCAAGAAAGCTACATGTAACTTCAAATCATTTAATGTCCTCATTTAAAAGTAACATTAATTATTAAATGGTTCTTCTTATCTTAAGAACAGGCTTATTTCCAGTGAACATACATTACTAGTTCTTAAGCATGAAAAGAGAGTGGGTTATTGTTGGCATGTGCATTCCAAAGCAATTCAGAAACATCATTTAAATCTTGGTTCAGACATCAGCTGGCATTTAGAATCATTCTCTTTCCATTTACTCCATTTTCCCACTGCTGCAGAATATTCTTCTTATCTGTTACGATGAGTCTTTCCAGCATAAAGTTTTTCGCAAGAACTCCTGAACTCTCCCCATTGTCATTGAGTCAAATAACTTTTACAGTTTCTTCTAAAGTAATAATTGTCCATTTATGTGATACAGGGTGATCACGATTTACACGAGGGTCACATTCTGAGGCGTGCGCTTCATTTGAAATTCACTTAAGGTAAAATAATTTTCTCTATAGAAATTCAGTACATCACAGATTAGGGGATGTTTCTGCAAAGGAGATTAAAATAAAAAATTCATAAAAGTTTTCATAAAAAGCATAGGAAAATGAACATAAAACATAGGAAACATTAAAAAAATACATGCAATTATGAATTTTAATCAATAGAACATATGTACATGTAATTAAAAAATGAAAGCTGCATCGAACAGTAGTGTTGATACCCTCATCAAAACTGTAGAGATGACAATGTTTACATATCCTGTTCGGAACTGGCTATAAAAACAACAAGAGGAGATAGGCTTGGGCTTGCTGGCATGCCACATGAAGTGGAAGGCTCATTTGGAGATGACACTCTGAAGAAAGAGTCCAGCGTAGTCTGAATTTTATGTTCTCTTTTGTTTCGTAAAAGCTCTTCATAACAAGCAACTACATCCATAACTTTGCATTGAATAAGTGAACTTTGATTTGTATCTGGATCATTATCCTCCATTAAAGTACAAGCAGCAGTGACATGACTTAAGATGTCAGACAAAACTTTCATTGTCAAAGTCTAAGCATGTTGCTGCTTACAAGCCTCATGCTGGCTGGCAAATGTTTTTTGTTCTTCATCCAAACATTTTTGTTCCCAATCTAATAGGTCTTCATTTGTCAACTCCTCAGCATCGGATTGCAAAAGCTGCTCGATGTCAGTCTCTTGTAATGTCTCTTCTGCCAGTCTGACTTTTTTTGCAGCCATTACACTGGCCTTATTTGCTATTGTGATGGCTTCTTCAATATCTAAGCCATTTATGCAATATGGTGAAACCTCCTGCCATGACATTTTTACAAATTGCAAGGCATCCTTGATGTTAAATGCCTACCAGTAATCTTTAACTGTGATGTTTCATTCATTTGTTTGCTTCACCAAATCATTTAAAACTGACCACAGATAATATGATTTGAAAGCCTTTATGATACCCTGATCCATTGGTTGCAAAAGGGATGTGGTATTTGGTCGCAAATATATGACTTTAATGTTTTCCGAACAATAAATCAAGAGAGGCTTAAACTTGAAGTCACCTTGTGCATTCCCCCACTCCCCGAGAAGTATTAAGTGGTCTTTAACAGTTTTAAAACCGGGTGCAGTCTTCTCCTCCACTGAAATGTAGATGCGGTCAGGCATTTTCTTCCAGTACAGGCCGGTTTCGTCAACATTAAATATCTGCTTTGCTGAGTAATCGCCACATTCAGTAATTTTCTGCAGTCAGGTGGGAAAACCTCCTGCAGCATCTTCATTAGCTGATGCAGCTTCACCACTTGTTTTAACATTTTTAAAGCCAAAACATGCTTTAAACTTGTGCAACCACCCAATACTGGCATGAAAATCTTTTTGATCATCTTCAGATACCTTGAGAACTTTGTACAGGCTAGAGGCTTAAGCGCACACAATGGCTTGGCTAAGAGGAATTTTCTTCTTATGCTGATCATCAAGCCATGTTGCCAACATCCTTTCCATCCTGTCCATTATGTTGGGGCGGGTATAGCTACTTTTCTGGTTTGAAAGGGAGTTTCCAGCTTTCACACTTGCTTTTATTTTATCTGCACTGTGATGTATTGTTCTACATGTACTTTCACTAAGGTTCAAGTATGCTTTATCATGGCGGTACTCTGACCAGCTTCATACCTTTTCACTACTTCAAGTTTAACCTCTGAAGAAATAGCCCTCTTTGCTCTCTTTAGACTATAACTTGTTTGTCTTTAAGATGCCATCACCAGTAATGTTAAAAAATTTGAACAAATAATTTACTTTGTAATAAACAAGTTGTACATGTACCTACGTATACGGCATGGAGGCCACAATAAACAAAATGGTGGGTGCGTAAGGGCTGGGCATTGTGGGTAATGTTTGCATGCGATGGTGGCACAATCAATGTGTATGAGAGAGTTATTATCTCGTGTTATTTCGAATTTGCATGAATTGAGATCATGTAAAATGCGATCACACTGTATGTTAAGTTTTGTGACAATTTATTCCTGTGTTGTTTATTTTGACAGTACTGCAATTTAATTATGCAGATGAAACTTTCCTATAGTAGATGAAATACCTTGTTTATAAAGGAAGTAATACATGAACTGTCACAAGATTTTTCAGTCTTTGTCTGGTACCCAATTTTATTCAAGGTACAGTTTTCTCTTTGTGCTAATCTACAAGATCTATATTTAGCCTATGTTGACCATGTTATGATCTTGACAATTATGTCCAGTCATAAGCCCATTTCCTGTGAACGTCAGTGTTTATAGATAATGATATAATATTTACCTTAGTGGTACATATACTTTAGCCAACACCTTTCAGTAATGAAAACCGGACATTGGAAAACAGACATCTGTAGAGATAATCTGATTACTTACCATACAGTATGAATTAAATATTGGTTCTAGACACATTAAATAAAATGTGGCCACTTTTGAGGGGTAAATTTTCATTTTTGCACTAATATGCTGGTTGCTGGTAGTGTTACAGGGTTCGCACAGATTTGAAAAGTACTTGAATTTTTAACTGCTGGATGAAAAGTGCTTATTTTTTGAAAATCCTCTTGAAAAGTGTTTATTTTTTATGTCAGTGGGAAAAAGTCCTTAAAAAGTGCTTGAAAATGAGCAAAAATCCTTAAAAAAGTGCTTGAATTTTTAAGAAAATAAAAGACCAAAATTTTTTTAAGAAAAGAAACCTCGGTGGAAAAATTGCAGAAAATGTCAGATCGACTATATGCCTTTTACTTTCTGTGGCTTGGTCGGTAACTAAGGAAAGGGAGATTACTCAAGATTTCCATTTAGCAGCATTGTGGGGCAATATGGCGGCTTTCTATTTCTTACATCGCACCTCGTGGCCTTGGTTTCTACATGAAAATACCGCAAGGGAACTATGTTTTTAATCGTAAATGGACAGACTCCTAGGTGGGTCAAGGAGACCCAGGACAGACATAAAGCTTTGTGTTGTGTGTGCAACAAAGTTATAGACATCGGGGCTATGGGTGAGAGTGCCCTTAAATCACACCGTAAAGATGCAGAACACCGGAAAAGTGAAGCATCAGTGTCAGCAATGAGTTTGGATTATTTTGGAATAAAAACAAGACAAAATCAAGACATGTGCCAGAGACACTGACATTATATCTAAGACAGAGTCACATTCTGATAAATTAATGACGGGATTGATGTTACCCCCACCCCCCATCTGATGCAGCTTCAACCACACAGTCAACATCTACAAATATTTCCAACTTCCTTTCCAAGAACGATGTTCTGAAGTCAGAAATTTTATGGACATTGCATACTGTGGTCACACACGCATCCTACAAATCAAATGAACATATTGCTGATGTTTTTCATGCTATGTTCCCAGACAGTGCTCTGGCTGCAAAGTTTTCGTGTGCAGAAAGGAAAACATCTTACTTGTGTGTTTTTGGCATTGCAGAACACCTTAAAAAATTAATTCTGTCAAGTGTCAGTGGTGTGTTTGTGATTGTATTTGATGAATCCTTGAACAAGAAAATGCATGAAAAGCGGATGGACATGTCAGATTCTGGGATGGTGGGACAAACCAGGTTGTGACCAGATACTTGGGATCACAGTTTTTAGGTAAGTATATTGTTTATTATTGTTATTTTTATTTTATTTTTATTTTTAGTTTCTTTTAATTTTTTTAATCAGCTGTCAAGTTTAGAAGTATTGATTGCATTCACATTTTCCTTGGAATTACTAAAGATAGGTGAATAAAAAAAAAAAAACTAAATGAGCATAAATCATACATACATATATAATGAAGTGCATGAACTAGAAATAAATAAATTGACACTTTGTACATTAATTATTACTGAGCATGGACCCAGGCAATTGGTGAAGATTTATATGTATTTATCCTTTCTGATTGCAGGTCATGCTACATCTGATGACATAGTTGATCATTTCAGAGAAGAAACAATGAACCACTTGAATATCCACAGTATGGTGCAGATAAGTATGGACGGGCCCAGTGTGAATTTGAAAGTTTTAGACCTTATCCAAAGCCAGATAAATACAGACTATGGCCATGATTTAATTAATATTGGCTCATGTGGACTGCATACTTTGCATAATGCATTTAAGGCAGGTGCACTTGTTACAGAATGGGGAATCGCTTCACTTCTGTGCAGTCTGTACTATCTTTTGAAAGATTCACCTGCCAGGAGAGAAGATTACCAGAAATTGGCTGGCAATACAATCATGCCACTAAAATTTGTAGACCATAGATGGTTAGAAAATGTACCCGTTTCCCAACGAGCATTGCAGGTTTTGAATTTTATGTCGAGAAGGTTCAGTCAAAACAGTTACCTAAACCTACCAACAAATCATTTGATGTAGTAAGTCAGGCAGTGAAGGATAAGCTAATCAGAGCAAAGCTATAGTTTTTTTGTTTCATTGCAACCATATTGCAGCTTTTCCTGACGAACTACCAAACAGATAAGCCCATGGTGCCTTTTATGGTGGATGACTTGACTATAGTCATCAAATGCTTGATGCGGAAAGTTGTCAAGCCTGAAGTTTTGGACCAGGCAACCACACCAGAAAAGTTGCTAAGGATAGATTTAGAGAAGACCAATCTTTTGACATACAAGAAGGTGGACATCGATTTACTAGCTGAAGAAAAGTTGAGAAGTGCAACCATGAGTGAAAAGGAAGTAATGGAGTTCAGAATGGAATGTATGGCATTTGTGATTGAAGTGTTGACAAAGATTACTGTGAAATTCCCAATCACTTATTCCTTGGTCAGAAATATGGTATCTTTGTGCCCAAGGGAAATGGCCAGACATACAAATTTAAGAAACTTATGAAGTTGATTATTGCAACAAAAAGAATCAATGTGCTTGATGGTGAAGTCATCCTGCAACATAATAATGACTTTCTTGACAGTATAATAGTTATTGGTACTGATAAGTTTACAGTCTTTGATCCATACAAGGATAGACTGGACAAATTTTTTGTGGAGCACATGTCAGATACTAGGTATGGGAAGCTGCTGGAGATTATTAAGCTCCTGTTGACCTTCTCCCATGGACAAGCAACAGTAGAGCATGGCTTTTCTGTGAACAAGGAAGTAGAGTGTGAAAATTTGAAGGGGCAAAGTGTGGTTGCACAGAGGATCATATGTGATTATGTTAGAAATGTGGGAGGAGTACTGAATGTTCCAATCACCAATCAGCTTCTTGTAAGTGCAGCTTCAGCAAGACAGAAGTATGAAACTTATTTAGAGAAGGAGATAAGAAAAGAAGCAGTCTGAGTCTGGGCAGAGGAAAAGAAAGCATGTTCTTGATGACATTGAAGATCTGAAAAGAAGAAAAAAGCAGGCCAGATTAGATTATGAAATACTTGTGAAGAAAGCAGATGAACTGTCTTTAAAAGCAGAAAAGACACTAAAGTGGCAACTTCTTGCACAGGCCAATGCTTATAGAAAAGGAGCTGAGGAGAAACTTGGAATTTATGAAGGTCTTTGCAATAAGCTGGATGCTAAGATCAAGAAGCTAAAGAGAAATTAAGTACAGAGGAAGAACTTGTTAATAAACTTTTTGTTAGTTTGACTTTTTGTTTATTGTACCTATGTTAGTGAATTTTATTGGGAGAGGAAAATGCAGTTACATGAGCCACAAATCAGTCTGAAGGTTGCTCCAAATGTAGATATCTATGGTGAGTTCAGATATAAGACTCCTTGAAAATCAAAATAAAGTCCTTGAAAAGTCCTTGAATTTTGTCATATTTTACCTGTATGAACCATGTGTTAGAATGATGGCCATTCCTGAGGGATACTATTGAAGACAAACTTGTTGGTGCCAAGGAATTCTGGCCATAAAAAGTGGGTGGTCACTGGTCAGCGGAGTTGTTGAAGAGGAGGATCACTGTCATTTCAATTGTATTTTTATAAGTTATAAAATTATACTTCTTTGCTAAAACTCCATATCCCTCTCCCATTTATAATTTATATTTTAATCCTGTAGAAAAATCATTTTTTACATGAAATGATTCTCCTTTTTCTTCAGTTATATTCAGTGTTAAAATAACACAGCTATAATGGCTGGCCAATACACACTTTAGATACTCCTCTCCATCAATTTATAATTTCAATTTAAAAATTCACTGCAGAAAAGTCACTTTACATGAATAGATTATACTATACACTTACATGCAGTGTTAAAATACACTGGTAAAAATATTAATTGGCCAGTATGTCCTTAAGATACCATTTACATGTATACTGCTTTTAAATATACAAGGACAACACTATGCAAAACATACAAAAGCACACATATATGATAAGCATTAATGCATTGGAAGCATACAACTGTTAGATGTCTCATCCAGATGGATGAAACCTTGTGTAAGTGGCAGGCCAACATTTAGGGGAACCAATAGTTAAAAATATTTATCCAAGATAACAAACTAACATGCTAAACATGCAGCTGATTAAGGTAGCAATGGCAGCTTATTTAATTGTGTTTACATATGGAACATTTACACAATAAGATCCTAGACTATGTCTTTAATAGGCATTAAAAATTTTCAGCAATAAAACGAGCAGTATATAAAAGTTTAATTTACTAGTTTTTTCACAATTTTCTTCATGTTCAACAAATTTGGACCAATTCTTTTGGTATTTTCTAGGGAAATCAAATGGGGATCCACTCCTGGCCCCATGTTATAAGTGGGTTCATGAGTTTTCTGAGTGTGAGTAATTGAGGGAGAGGTGTATATATGTGTGCAATTGATTTGGATTTTAGGTTAACATGTTCTCAGACTTCATATGGAGGTAAACCTTTTTTTGATAATTTAAAAACTGTAATCAAGTAATGTTTTGGAATGTTTTTAAGGTCAAGGGAAAGTTTTCTGTTTGAGTACACAAAGTGTCCCATCTGAAACAGTCTCCTTTCATGACCTTGTCTACATTCCTGACATTTCACTTATTTGAGAGAATGTGAAATGGCTTTCAGTAACATGACATTATTTCTTTGTTGTTAAATTTAAATTAAACAGTATACACCAATGAAAACAAAGCACATTATATTGGCTTGCGAAATTTTACTGATTTCACTCATTTTATTTAAAGAAGAAATGTTGATAATGGGCATAAATTCATTAATCTGGTGTAAATTTGAAAACAGCACTTAAATGAGATTTGCATCACTTGAATTTGACAATACATTGTTGACACTGTAATGGAGAGGTTATATAGTCACTGGTGAAAATTAAGAATAATTTTATTTGGGATAGGAGGATGATCACAGGGATTGCTTAGTCCCTGAGATCCTGCCAGCTGGAGGGGCCCTCTGCTCCTCAGCCTTTTATTCTTGCAAACCTGTTATTGCATGAAAATTTACAGAAACTGCTATAACAGCCTTTATAACAAAGAATGTCTCTATTGCAGTCCATTTTGTTGAGAAGTTTTTTCAGAGTGAGGTTTGTAAATGTGTTGTTGTTTGATTGCTCATTTTATACATATATGTGGAACTCTTCATACGGGTCATGCATTTTTATCAAACCAGAATAGATGTGTATATACCTCTTAACAAGATCCATGTTTCACTGGTAAGAATAATGTTTATAAAATGTTTATCTTTTAACAGGCCAAAAGTATGTCATCCCCGTGTCTGGATTCTTTTGTAAATTATGTCACAAGTTTTACAACAACGAAACTGCTGCTCGAGTTGCTCATTGTCAGTCTGAGGGGCACTTTGAAAAATACAAGGTTAGTACAAAAGTTGGACTGCTTTCTGGTCTGCTGTGGCATATAGTAAGAGTTATGTATCACTCTTTCAGTAGTGATGGTAGTGTTAGTTTGATCATTATCAACCTTAAGATTTTAAGATAATTGCTTTTAGGATCATATACCAGTCATTGTTTTTGTTGTTTTCAGATAAGACAGAATCAAAGTAGTCTGCTTTCTTAAAGTTTTAGGTTACTCACCATGCGCAACAGAAAGTGGCAGTCTGTGTATATAGAAAGTACTTCCAGAGAATATTCAGCCAGTTAGAAGATATCCAATTTTTGGGTTTAGTTGTTAGGATTGTATTTGAGACCAATTGTATAATCCAGAGGGAAAATTGGAGGTGGGTGGGGTATAATGTACCACAATACCAAACCCATGTAAATGCCATGATATTAAAAATACAGAACTTAAAATTTCTGAGTGTTTATGGTCAAACTTACACTGTTACCCTGCTATAGCGTGCTCCATTATAATATAGTTCTGGATATAACATGATCGTGGTGTGGGTGCAAAACTTCATCCACATGTATTTTTTTCATACACGAAAAAATATTTTTTCATCGTAAAGTCCGAAAAATAACGTTGGGGAAGAAGTTGCATATATAGTCTGATATAAGACGATTGTGGCGTGGCTCCTGAAATAATGTTCAAAAAGATTATTGAAGGATCGCATTGGGCTTTAACAGTGTTGCAACTTGTGACTTTTCTTGTACTTATTGGTGACAAAATATACCATCTGGTGATTTTTTTATGGCAACACCATTGTTGGCTGTTTAAACATGTATATACAGCTTGGGCTTTGGAGTGGAGATTTTCAAAGGCACAGTGAAAGGAAGCCACAGACCTAGACACAGAATGCACTGGAATCCATCTATTGTGAAATAAACAAATTCTTTGTTCATATTGACAAACCATCTCGACAGTATATTGTTATATCATGATCTACTGATGCTGAGATCTGACCAGAGTAATGTATGCTGTGAAACACAAATATTAATGCTACTGGACTACAATCAACCAACCTCTGAAGCTGGAACAGATAAAATTGACCAAATGATGGCAAAATTAAGTTTTGTTTGAAATGTACACAGAGAAAATAGTTTTGCTGAAACTTCAAAGAAAACTGAATGCCTTTGAAGCACGGATCAGTCTGTATAAATACTAAGCAAATGAAAAAGAAATTTCAGTCTCAGTATTCCATAATTATTTGATGTTGCCTCTGCAATAACAAATGGGCATTTATTTGGTCCTTTTTGTCCTTTAGCAACGACCTCAATAACACATGTTTGTAGAGAAAACCATTTGAGCCACAGCATTTTCTGGAAAGACTCCATTGAATTTCATAATAAATTTTGACCATCCAACATTTAGTTTCAGTGGTAGAGTAGGTAAAAAGGTTGATATTCCTTGTGTTTGCAACATTTTTAGTTTTTCCTGGTGAATTTACATACAGTGTGACCCCGCTATAACGCGGTAGTTGGGAGCCATAGAACCCAACCGTGTTATAGACCTAACTGTGTTATAAGCAACCAGGTCAGCTAGCTGAAGAAAATGATGCATGTACCCCAAAAAATTTGCAGGGGGGGGTAGGGGGGTGAGTAATAAATTCGGACGCAAGAAAACATGCTTCTTTGGCACAGTTACCGTCTTAAATCGATGCATATTAAATGAGAAATACATGAATAGAGTATCAACATAGTGTACTCGCCTGCGAATCTCATCACATACATTGAATCCACAATACGAGTAATTCCATCGAAAATATGCACACACATTTAAAATATTCACTAATTTTGTCACAGGTCATATAGGTCTGAATTCAGTGGGGGGAAAAATAGCACAATCACGTAATGAATGATTAAGCACATTTATTTTTCAGTACATCCCAAGTCGGTAAAAGTTAGTTTGTGTTTTAGGCCACTGCTGGTAGCATTTGTAACCATAAACTTTTGTCCTGCAAAAAGGAAACTTTCATTGCACAGTAAACATGTTCCAGTCATGTTGGAAAATGAAACAATCCATCAGATTCCATTGCTTTATTTAAGTTTGGTACTGACTTCCTTTGAAGAAAGTGTCTTTGTTTTTATTGAAGATTGTAGTTGACTTTCTTTGATGAAGGGTGCATA
This sequence comes from Megalonaias nervosa, assembly GCA_016617855.1. NCBI lineage: Eukaryota > Metazoa > Mollusca > Bivalvia > Unionida > Unionidae > Megalonaias > Megalonaias nervosa. The sequence continues at coordinate 78,937 of JAECUM010007004.1, forward strand.
CATTATTGAAGTCACCGCTAAAGGACAGCTTTGGAGAACCAAACAAATGCCTGTTTCTTATTGTGGCAGCAACATCAAATAATTGTATTGCATGATTGAGACTGATTTTTTTTCCCATTTGCTTGGTACGTCTTCATAACAGTCTGTGCTTCAAAGGTAATCTGTTTTCTTTGAAATTTCCACAAACTACTTTATCTGGGTACACTTTTAAAAAAGGAATTGGCCATCATTTATTACATTGCAGTTACTGTTCCTCCCTGCCTATTGAAAGACCAAAAAGTAAGATTTTTATTTTTTACATTTGAGTAGCGGAGTGATGCTGCCTTCCATGCATGTGTCAGAAATTTATAAAAGGGTCAACAGTGTTCTGGTCTGATGATGGGGATTACTACAGAAAATGTGTGTTCTGAATGATTTAATTCCGAGTGAAAAGAAGAGGAATTTTACTTACCATCCACATACAAAAGTCAGTCTATGTAAATATATTAGTTACTAGTGAGCGGCCGAAAATCCAACAAAAGATAGATTGTGAGATAATGAAAAGTCCAGTTGATCTCCACTACCAGAAATGTCCACAACCAAAAAGCGTATATCTCACAACATACGGTACTCATGCTAGATGTCAACATAAGCGTATTACAATATAACAATGCACTGTTAAGATGGTTTGTCAATATGGACAAAGAATTTGTGTATGTTTATGCAACAATAGATAAATTTCAGTGCATTTTATATCAAGTCTGCAGCTTCCTTTCATGGAGCCTCTGAATTTCCCCACTCCAAACCAATGGTTGTATATACAAGTTTAAACAGCCAACAATGTTGCCCATTAAAAAAGAAAGATCACCAGCTGGTATATTTTGCCGCCAATAAGGAAAAAAAAATCACAATTTCGACTGACATCTGTTACTTCAAATTTGTTATCACTTTTCCTCAACTGTTTGGAAGATTGCCATGAAACTATAGCCTACATACACACATTCATCACATGGTCTCGTTGGTCCAAGTGAAAATGGTGCAGCTGAGACATCCAATAGGGTCAACACAATAGCCATCTTGAAAATCTACCACTGTACTCCTTCTGAATTGATGTTTATATCAACCCCCATGTTGATATAAACATCAATTCAGGAGGCTTCTTATGATGTCTAGTTTGTCCTAAATGAAAATGGTACTTATTTGACATACACTATGCCATGATAGCCGCTCTGAAAACATTATCGCTACTTCTTCTGAATGGATGGTCGTATCAGCATGGGTTTTTCACTTAAGAACAAATATGGGGAGAGAGCAAGATGGCTACGGGATTAGGCAGTTAGCAGATTCTTTCTCTGATGTTGGTGATATTACGTAGTTAACTGTGTGATGTATTGATTCATTTTCTGACTAATGACTGTAAACCTTTTATCCTTCAATATATGGTTTCAGTGTATCTGTGGATTATGTGTCTTTTGTAAAAATAATTTGATTTTAGAAATTTGAAAGTGAGCTTTCTTTCTCTTGTATGTATACTTTGTGTCATTTTGCACCTTCTTGAGAGGACCCCCATGCTGATCCAGCTACACAAACTACATTACTTACTCCACACAGTCACTGAGGCCCCAGCATTTAGCTGTGCCGAACTCTCATAACCTGTCCAGATTATTGTGGCAAAATGAGCAATGCAAAGAAAACTGTTCAGTCTACCCTGAACACTAGTTTCCAGGGTACTAGAAAGGAAAACAGCTAGTCATTAACTAGGTCAGCTACAAGCTCACAATCTGAGGACATGAGTAGTGTTGCCATATTCCAGAGGGACCTTCTTGAAATAAAAACTGCCATTAGTTCATTATTGACCGGAGAGGAGTTCAGTATCCTGGTATCTGACATAGTATCCTATCTGTTCGATAAACTTGAAGTCAGTCAAATGAAAGAAGTGAAAATCAAATTTGTTAACAAAACCAAAGAGTTGGAAGAAAAAAATTGAATCGTTGAACTTGGAAAATAAAAGGTTGAAACAAGAATTACAGGACTCAAGGAAGAAAGTGAAAAGCTAAAGGAAGAAATTAAAAATAAGGAAGCCATGAAGACTGCAAATCATAATGAACAATACTCAGGAAAAAATAACATAAAAATTTTCAACTTCTCTGAATCACAGAATGAAAATTTCAGAGCAGTGTTTGCAGAGATGGTGAAAAATTTAACAGGCCAAGTAGTAGATGAGAGGGATATTCTTGCAATACATTATATCCCAGGGAAAAGTGGTGTCCCCAAAGCCAGTAATTGTGAAATTTTGGAATGCAGAATCCAAATCTAAATTGAAAGAAATCTCTAAAATAACTAAAAATATCTTGGCATGATGTTATGTATGTTTTATCTCAATGCAAAATGAACCATCAACTGACCAGGAATACTTGTCTCAAGATGTTCTTAATTTAGTAATTATAGACCATTTTAAGTCATACACAGGGTGGAGAACAAATGGTGTTGTACTTATTAAACACCTTTTTAATGCAGAGGGCTCTCTATTAAGTTCTGATTAAATAAAACAACACAAACTAATAATTTTATACAGTACCTTGCTCTTGTCTCAAACATATCAGGGAAGTGGAAAAAGAAAATTAAAAGATTTTGAAAGTGGGAATACTTTCCATGTAATATTCAAGAAACCTCACTCCTTAGGGTAAGAGCAAAGAATAATTTATTTGTAAAGATCTAATAAAAACCCAAGATAAAAAAGATGAATGGTAAATATGAAACTTGGTCCAGGCAGTTAGGGTGTGCAGTTGGTATAAATGAATGGTCCAACTTTGTTTTGGCAAAACTTTGTACAAAAGACACAAAACTGATTAGCTTTAACTTCAGATTTCTACATAGAACTATTGCCACAAACCAGTTTTTCAAAAAGATTAAAGAACCTTCTGTAAGGAGGGAACAGAACAAATTGAGCACTTATTCTATGACTGTTTAGTTACTGAACATTTTTGGAAGTTATTTGTGGAATGGATCCAAACTTACAACCCAAATTTTAAAATTAGATGGAAAAACGTCTTTATAGGAAATAAAAAATTTGATGATCTTGTCAACTTTCTAATCTTGCTTGCAAAATATGTTATATACAGATCACATTGTGCATCAAAATTCCCAGATCTCACCTATTATAAAAATTGTGTTTTATCATACAAAAGGCTGGAAAAATATGTCGTCAAAGTGAATAATAGAACTAATGAGTTTAAAAGTTAAGAAAAGTAGACCCTTTTCTCAACTTTAGGTTTCACTTCTTAGTTTTTCTTTACTTTCGCATCAAAGAAACAAACAGGCAATGTAAAACACCTTTGTGTTTGTAAATGAGTGGTTCTTTTGTACAATATTTGAAAGTGTATGCATCTGTGTGAAAGTGTGTTAGTGTGTGTGTTGTGTCTAAGTAAAGGAATATGAGTAAAGCTCAGGATGGAAAATAATTTTGAGGTAATGCCCCATACACCTGGTCAGGTGGTGATGAAGGGAACTTGTAAAATCCTGACAACTTATGTTCAGTAATGAAAAAGCCCCAAAGAAAACCCCAGTGAAAGTATAGAAGCAGAGTCCATTTTGAAAATCATATCGCTAATTCTCCTACATGGATGGTTTTATCAACATGGGGTTTTCACTAAAAGACTTCTTATAATGTCTAGTTGGTCCTAAATAAAACTGATGTCGATCATAAGTCCAATATGGCTGCCATGGCAGCCATCTTGAAAATCTTATCATAACTCCTGAACAGAAAGTTATATTACTGCTAGGTTTTCACAGAAAGACTTTGTATGATGTCCAATTGGTCTTGCATAAACATGGTGCCGATCTGACATTCATTTTTATGGCCACCACGCAGCAGCCTGCTTAAAAAAATCTTGCTATCGCTACTCCTCCTGAATGGATGGTCTTATTAGCTTGAAATTTTCAGGAAATTACTTCTTGTGATGTCTGCTTGGTCCTAAATGAAAACGATGCCAATTTGACGCCAAATGATGCTGCCACAGCATCCAGCTAGAAAATCTTGTATTTGCTTCTGAATGAACAGTCATATCGTCATGGGGTTTTCACCAAACAACTTCTTATTATGTCTACTGAATCCTGAATGAAAATGGTGCCGGGGTCTAATATGACTGCCACATTCACCATCTTGAAAATCTTGTTACACTACTTCTCCTAAATGAATGGTCATATCATTATGGGGTTTTCACTAAAAGACTTCATATAATGTTATTGATCTTAAATATTATATGGTGCTGATTTTGTATCCAATATGTTGCCATCTTGAAAATCTTGTTTTAGCTTCTTTTATTGGCAATGTCATTTTGACTTGGGATTTTCATCAGAAGTGCAAAATTTGTCTGGATTCACACACTTGGAAAGTGGTAATGTGTGAGAACTCCTGCAGATTAGTTGAATGTCATGCATATGAAAATATATGCTGTGCAGTATTCATTTGGCACATCGGTCCCTGTAACAAGCATTATTTTAAAATTTGCATCTGGGAAGCTTAACAAATGCACATTTATAATACAGGCTATCTAGAAGACCCAAAAAGGCTGATTTACAGTGTGGTTCATCTTTAGAAGGAAATTTTATCCTGCAAATACTGGCTGATCATAGTGATGAAGGCAATTTATTTTTAATGTTAGGAAGCATATCAGATTATTGGAGCTGGGAAAGTGTTAATGGAGATACTAGTGAGTGATTTTGAACCTGAAAATCATGTTGAATTTGAGTACATGTACATTCTGGATGGACAAAATCTGCAAGTTGGTCAACCCCTCATTTCAGCTGTATTTTGAAATGTAGAAAAGGCTGACAAAAAAGCCAAATCAAAATACAGACAATTTAAAAGTGCAATTGTCGTTTCTTTTCTATTAACAATTTAGTCCTGTGGGATCATATGCTACAAAACCATATAGCCCTGGCCTAGCTGTGGATCAAGGTTACAATATATATAATAAATAAGAATCTTAAAAATACCTCTGTTTGAACAAGTACACTAGGGCATTAATGGACTTGAAATCCTAATAGAGCCTTATGGAAGAGTAAATCTGTCAGAGTCAATAGAGTGTTAATTAAGAAAGTTAAACTTGTACACAGCTTGTGTTAGTGTAAAGTCTTATTTTAGAACAGAAGTATTTAAAAGGGAATACCTTTGAGCTGTGGAAAAGTGTACATAACCATATGAAACCCTTTTCAAACTTGTTCCAAAATGAGCTAAGCTAGCCATGTATATGCCCCTTCAGACAGCAGACTGTGAAAGTAGTTCTCATTACAGAACAATATTCATACACATAGTTAATAAATTAAGCCCAGAAACAATCAACAGAATAATGTTTAAACAACTAGAGGCAACATCTTTTAAAGATTTTAATTTCAATAGGGGTCTTACAAAGGGAACAGGAAGAAAAAGATGGATATTGAAGTGTTATGTAAATATTGAACTATGGCCTCTTCCTCCTTCCCCTCATTTTCATTCTACTCCCCCCTTTTTTTTATGAGAAGGAGAAAATCCCTCCTTAAGATAAAATCCTGGAGCATCTCAGAACTGGACAATATTCTTAAAAAATTAGACTGCTTATAGCAGCTGTATATGGCACATCTCCTAGAAATCATGTTTTTCTTCAGGTTGAAAACGTATCACACAGATTCATTATATTTTGATAAATTGTTTAGGTAGTGGACCAGTCTATACTTCAAAAACAAATGTGCCAAATGTTAAGCGAAACAAGCTTTGTGACTCATGGATGTTATTTGACTATAACATGCTAGGATCTTTTTCAACTTTATGACATGTTGGATCAGGAAAAGGACAAACCAGTAGTGCTTTACAAATGTAAAAAGAAGAATATGAGAGTGAAGTAATACAGTACTCTGGATGAGCATATCATCATGCTCATTGCAGAATTTGTGGATTTTGCTTTACTATCATTCAACGAAAGTTAAACATGTGGATTAGTTAAAATGAGTGTTTTATATATATATCCCACCTCTTTTTCTGTCAGTCTATTCTTCTGCACCCTCGCACTGTGCCTTGCAAGATTGGTTTTGCCAGTCCAGAAGATCTTGAGACATGACTGTACCACTTCGGTTTGCACTTTTTTACAGTGGTCAAGAGGTCTTCATAGGATCTGATGGTTCATTGGATCCTTTTGTGGACTTCTTTGTTGGTTACATGGTCAATGTATGAGATGCCCAAAATCTTGTGGTAGCATCTCATTTCGAAGGTTTGAATCCTTTGTAGATCTGATGTGAGCGTACGTGTTTCACAAGAATACAGAAAAGATGGATATGACAATCGAGCGCATCAGCCTTATTTTGGAACCAAAAGTATTGTTGGTATCATTCCATATTGGTCTCAGCCTTGTTGTTGTCTGGGCAATTCTGCAAAGTAGTTCTGGTTTGGAGCCCTCATCTGTGATAATTGATACCAAGTACTTGAAGCTTGTGACTCTTTCCAGCTTCTGTCCACTGACCTTTATTTCTGCACTGATACCATTGGTATTGTTTGTCATCAGTTTGGATTTTTTAGCCCTAATCTCCATACCGTATGCTGTGGAGGTTGTGTCGAGGCACTCAACCAAGTCAGCCAGTTCTTTTTCATCTCCTGCTAAACCATCAATATCATCTGCGAAGCAAAGGTTGGTGATTGTTCTTCCTCCAATGCTGACAGTGCCATTGTGGTCATGCAGGGCATCCTCCATGATCCTTTCCAGGAAAATGTTGAAGAGTGCAGCTGACAGTATACATCCCTGTCTGACTCCAGCTGTTGTTCGAAACCAATCTCCTCAGCTGCCATTGACAAGGACAGCACTGGTGGCTTTGTCATAGAGGTGCTCAACAACCTGCACCAGATTTGAGCTGATGTTGTACTTCCTCATAGTTGCCCGTGAGGCTGCATGCCATACCATATCAAAGGCCTTTTTGAAATCTATAAAGACATGGTATATATTCTGCTAATGCTGAAGGTATTTCTCGCAAAAGAGTCTGAGATTTAAGTTTTTTCTGTGGTGCTCCTTCCTGCTCGGAAGCCTGCTTGCTCTTCAGCAATTATTTTCTCTGCCTGAGGCTTTAGTCTGTTGTGAATTATCTTCAGTGTGACTTTGCTCGGGTGACTGATCAAACTGATGGTTCTGTAGTTTTGGCATAGCTATAGGTTTCCTTTCTTGGGGAGCACGACGACCAAGGATTGAGTCCATGTGGTGGGCCATTCTCCTATCTGCCATATCTTGTTGCAGATTGTTGTTAGGACTGTGACTACCTCTTCTCCTCCTGCTTGAATGAGCTCTGCTGGTATGTTGTCAATGCCGGCTGACTTTCCTTTCTTTAGTGACTTAACTGCAATTTCTACTTCACGAAGAATAGGGTTGTCGTCAATTTCTTCTGCCTGAGGGCAATTTAGTACTGCTGGATCTCCTTGGGTCTTACGATTTTACATTTCTGAGCAGTATTCTGTCCATCACTTGAGGATCTCTTGATCTTCTGTGAGGCATTTTTCCTGATTTGTCTTGGATGATGGTAGTTTTCCCTTGTTTATGGGTTATGAGATCTTTCACCAGTTGATATGCCATAATGCTCTCATTTCTACTCAGACTCTCTTTGATTTTGCAGCATTGTCTTTCTATCCAGGATTCTTTTGCCTCTTTCATGCTTTTCCTGATCATGTTGTTTATCTCAATTTTCTAGCTCCATCATGATCTCTTTTTCCCTTTTTCAGTGGACATCTGTTTTTGTGACCTGAAGTTTCTTTGTTCGATAATATTTGCCAATGATCTCGCTAGCTGTGCTAGTCACAGCTGTGTTGAATGTGGTTGTTAAGGACTCTGGGTCAGTGTCTTGGCTGTCAAGGGTTATCAAAGGTTCAAATTTACCACCTATTACTGCTTGGAAGGCTTCTGCGACTTTTGGATCTTTAATTTTTCAAGGTCAAATCTGATTCTTGGTTGGTTAGGCTTTTTGATCATTTTCAGGAAAAAGAGGTGGGAAGACAATATTAAGGAGTGGACAGGCATGGGATTTGGAGATTCCCAAAGGGCAGTAGAGAACAGGGAAAGATGGAGAGAATTGGTTGTAAAGTCAACTGTGGTGCCCCAATGACCTGGATTAAGGGATTGATACTGATGATGATACATAAATAATTTGTTAATGTGCTTTGTGTTTATATTTTGGTACTAATCCACCTGCTGCAGATCCAGGTTAGTAGCTGAACTAAGTGTACATCTTTCATGGGTTAGTATAGTTATGACATGTAACATATAGGTTACACTTTCTGTGATTATGCCTTTTTAGCCACTTGGGTTATGCTTATACCTCTGTAGTTGTTGGCATGTATGCCATCAGAGCATCAATTTCTTCAAGGGACTCCTGTTTCTTCTCTCTCATTACTGAGTTGTCAGTTAAGTGCAAGAAGTGCAGATGGTTTACATTTGTGAGGTCAGCCATTAGATGTGCCTGACTACACAAAATGTTCCTTCTCGTATCTACGTAGAGTATGTGTAATGTGTATGTGTATGTGTAATGTATGCAGAAAACATCTGGTCTAAGATCTTGAAAAAGCAATTGAAGGGCAGCAGAGGAAGGGCATTCTCTAAATCTTCTAACATGAATATTAAAGCATTAATCTGGATATGGAATTGTGGATCATTTTTATGGGGCACTTTGAGATGATGCCCCCACTCCAAGTGACAGATACCAACAATGGTGCCATAGAGATGATCACTTCAGATCCAGCTGAAGTCATGCCAAAGGATTCCACTCAGTCTATAGTGGAATCACATATTATATGCATACTACAGCAAGCTCTGTCATCCAGAATGTCTACGAACTAGTTGTACAAAACTGAAAATTTTTAATCTGTGGCAGCCCACTGAGCACAAGTTCTTATCCCTACCCATGCATGGACTTGAGAATGTTAAATTTGGGCATGCAGGATTGTTGCAAGTTGTTATCTCACAAGTTATATATCATTCGCCATATGCCATCCTAGCTGTCAACCAGCAGGTTTAGCCATCCATACATTCAGTGTATGCTTTTAATGGTCAGAAGTTTCTACATCAACAGCATCCCATGTACAGTAGATCACCCTGGCCAACTGGTAGACCTACAGGACCAAATAGTGCATGATACCAGTACATAACAAACCGGCATCACAATTGGAACCTACCATCTAGCCAGGTGTAACTACGCCAGACTGGCATTCCCCAGCCCAACAGTACTTCATACCGGATATGACTCCACTGACCCTACCAGCATATTCAACAGGTAGAGCCTTGTCTACTTCACATATTGATATAAGAAGCAGTTTGATTGGTTGCAGTGAGGTGCTTCTGACAAAGACATGCCTTCCTGATGCACATAACCACACAGAACTTAATCCGTGTGACTAGCAAGAGGCCATGGATCAGACATGGCCAGTTGATATATTTAGCCACTCTTTAGCAATATAGATGTATTTCTTGTATGACATTTTAATTATTCAGCATAATAAACAATTGGAAGTACAGGCATGCTTATTGCAGCATGGGCAGCTGATGTGCAAGAGGTTCTATTTGTGTGTAGATATTTGGATTGTATTTCATACTTCACTATCATAAATGGAGTTTCAGATGTGTTTGCAATGCTGTGGTTTTTTGGGGAAGCAAAGGAAATTGGAAATTCAGTTTATGCACAGATATGTTAATTGGTAAGGCATTGCTAGGCAGTTAACAACTGTGGATTGCATAATTACTTGCAGGTAGAGAGGTAAAGACAATGGCTGGTGTGGACAGTTGCTTGGTCATCTTTTTTTCCAGAAATATTCCTAAATATACGAAGCTGATTGCAAGAAAATGGATTACATGCAAAATTTCCAAACTTGCAGTAGTTAAAGTATTTTCTGCTATTTCATGCACTGCATTTGTTGTGTTGCCCTGTTTAAAATGTAGATATTATTATGACATGAAAATTAGGAAACATAAGCAATAGTCTTTTACCTAATATTTAATTGATCGTTGCTAAAATCTTTAAGGTGCAATAATATTTATGTAGTGGCCATATCTTCTAAAACTCCCAAATTTATCCTGGTATTCTGTCTGTGTGAGGTAAAGGTGACCACTTTACCTGTTCAATCCAATATTGCACCTTATACAGTTGTGCATACTAATCCAGTTTTACCCTTTCAATCCAATATTGTACCTTATACATTTGTCTATACTAAATCACTTATTTGTTTCAACGTTTTCATTTGAACCAGAGATAACAATCTGCAACCCTTTTTATGCATTTTAAAATAAATTTTTATTTCCTAACAATATTGTTTCCATAACAGTATCTATGTAACAGATATGTAACGAAGAAAAGTCTGCATCATGTTGATTTTTTAAAACTAGTAATAAGCTACTATTTCTTGTGTATTTCTTTGTATGTTGGCCACAATGATTGATATGGAAAAGATAAAGAAAGAGCAGGGTGTTCAGAATGCTGTTAGGCTTTTAGCACCTTTACTGAAATTACTTAGACTCAGGCCTCCTAATTTAATAGACAACTGATGTGTATGTGCACACATATTCACTCAGTGTTTCTTGTTGATATCCATTTCTTTATTTGTGATCTTTGTCTGTTGTCCAAGGTCATTACTTTGAATACTATGCAGATAAATAGAAAGAGTAGCTAATTTGCTGAAATAGCCAGAAAGCTAATTTTCAAATACAATAACACAAATATCAAAATTCTTAATTAAATCTGGACACTGATGTGTTTAATTGCATGATTTACACATACAAGAGGGAAATGGAAACATTTTAAATAACAGTGAAATCAGTATAGATCAAGAATTTCAAATCTGTTAAAGTGGGTTGGTGGTTCTTTCCGGGGATTTCCTGGTTTCTTCCTCCACCATTATTACTGACCGCCATGTATAGCCTATCGTGTGCTGAAAAATGGCGCTAAGCCCCACAACAACAACAACAAATCTGTGCTTTTGGAGCAGTATTCATAAATTCACCTTTTGTTCCCGAACACTTATGGCTGCCCGAGTGGCTAATTTAAAAATCTTGTTATTGTTCAGAAATATCTGATATGGTTTATATGCAAAGCATTTACAAAGAAGTGGTCTTATCTTGAATTCCTGAAATTCTTTTCAGCCAGAAAGAGTCAGTCCCTTTGAGTTACTGTTGTTATTTATTAAAATGTTTTAGAAATATTAACAGACACTGCATATCACTTTATTATACATGGGCCAAATTACATGTTGCTGTAGTGGTAGGTTACATGTATACAATGACTTTGGAACAGAACCATTGAGGTCATAAAGGCAGAACTGTTTACTTATCCCTGTTTTGGCTATTCATTGGTTCAAAGCCATAAATTTCAGCATACATTATTGTTCAGATAGGGAATATTTCACTTTTTTCCACCATTGTCTTGCTGAAAATGGCCTTATGGTTTATTGGGGATCCCTCTTTGCTCATGAAATCAATTGTCTGCTTTCAAACTTGGTTTGAAGCATAGTTGCTCACAATCAAGTTCATATGGAAGAATATCATCAGCTTATTATTATTATTGTTGTAACTTTGTATGGTCTTTTTAGTTACTTCAGGGAAGCCTTGCTTGTGTTTGTAAACATTCAAAAGAGATATGGTTGAGGTCTGTTATGTGGAGTTAATTAGCACTGCACACTGAACTAAGTTTATCAGATGTAATATTTGCAGGCTTTCTCATGGGTACCAAATCTGTTCAGTAGAGGTAGCCAGTAAATGATGCTGTAACAAAAATTAATACAGCAAGTTGGTATGTCATGTAACTCTGTATAGCTGCTGATTTGTGCAACTTCTTTCATTTGGACAGTAACAAGACTTGTATTTCGTCAAATAAATTTTATAAAATTATTTTCCCAAAGTTTTAGTCAATGTTTGAAGGAATAGCATGACCACAGAAAATTGATACAAATTGTTTGAATAGAGAATGAAGCAAATAAAATTAATTGGCTGTAATACAGAAAAAAATGGAACAATTCTATTAAGTGGTGCTTCAGTGGTGCATGATTATCTTGTGTCATAAGAAATCTCTGTGTTCATTTTAGAGAGCCATGCTTGCCAAAGTTATCAGCCGCCAGCTGAAGGAGGAGACTGTTTTGATGCAGATGCAGATGGATTCAGGTACCAACATTCCCCAAGCAAACATCACCACTGGGGCAGCAGGAGAACCTCACATCAGTTTAGAAACAACAGATGAGGTGGTGATCAAGAAAGAGATGATGAGCCCAGTCATTAAACCAGAGTCACAGTCACCAAAGACTGAGGAGAATACTGTAGAACAGGGTTCGCAGGAGAGTGCAGAAACAGAAGGGAATAATGGCAACACATCACTGTACTACACAGCACCGGAGGATACTCCAGTGAAAGATGATGCCCAGATGAAAGATGATGATAGCTTGGTGAAAGAAGATGGTACCTCAGAGAAAGAAGATATTGTTGAAGAGGAAGAGGAGGGTGTTGAAGAAGGGGAAGAGAATGAGGATTTAGTGGAAGCTGAAGGGAATTCTCAGCTTTTGGGAAGAGGAAGGGGACGAGGTAGAGGCAGAGGTCGTCGTGGAAGAAGAGTAAGGAAGTAAGATTCATGATAAATATGTGATTAAGTGGATGTACATTGGATAGAGGTAGGGGTCATCATGGGAGAAGAGAGGGGAAGTAAGATTTCATGATAGTAATATGTGTTAGTGGAGATACTTTATTTTCACTTTAATTGTCTGAGAAGCAGAATTTGTCTCCCATGTGTTGTCTTTCATAATTTTCTGGAGGTTTTTCTGCTTCTTAGCTCCACTGGTCAAATACTTGAAGATTTTATGTGATGGTCATTTGTCCATCTGTCTAGCATCCATTAGCAGTTATTTGTTGCCTCTGCTCCTTAGCTACTTGGAGGAAGTTGCACTAGGTGCAGCTTCATTCTGACCTTGTATCCAAAATGACCACTTTCATGGCAGTCTTCAAAATCTTTTGCTTCTCCCCATGGGTGGATCAGCATATTGACTTGGGGCTTCCACTAAGGGCAGTTCCATTCAGTCATGCTTGGTACCCAGGAAAGGCATTTTTTTAAATGTAAAAAATTGTATGCCAGGTTACTCTCATTGCACAAAGTGTTGAGATGAAAATAATACAAAATTCTGCATTGTATCTCTAGAGGACTATTCCATGTCGAAAGTGCCCTCCCTGGGACCCAAATTTGTTTTACTGGAAAAACCCTAAAAGATTTCTTATAATGTATAGTTAATCCGAAATGAAACTGATGCTCTAGCAAGGCAGCCATTGTTTCAGCATTGAAAAGATTACTACTACTAAACAGATGGTTTTATTGATGTGCAGTTTTCATTACAAGACTTCTTATAATATGTAGTTGGTCCTCATTGCAAAGAAATAGTTATAATCTTGTCTATCTTGAAAATGACATTTGCTGCTTCTCTTTAAGAGATGGTCATTTTAACAAGGGTATTTTTACTACAAGATTTCTAATGGTATCTTGTTGATCTTAAATGAAAATGATGCTCATCTGACATCCAATAGGGATCCTAGGCAGCCATTTTGAAAATCTGATTGCTATTCCTCTTGAACGGCTATTGACATGGGTTTTCGCAAAACACTAGTTAAGTTAGTTGGTGTAATTTAAAAATGGTGCTAAGCTGACCTTATAAAATGGCCACAGTGGTGGCCATCTTCATGATCTTGCTATGGCTACCCCTAAATGGATGTTGGTGTTGACGTGATGTCAGCTTCAGCATTTTTAGGTTACTTGGCCATAAGGAGAAAGTAAGCTTATGATATGGTACATTATGTGTCTGTTCATTGGCTGCCAACACTATCATAAAAAAATTCTCAGAATTCAGCCAAACATAAACAGTAGCATCCTTGAGACATTATCTGGTTTTAACAATGACACTGATCAACCATAAAATATGATCACCATCACTAAAAATATTGCTGATCTTAGCTTGCAAAGTGGCTGTCTCAGTGATCATCTTTAAATTGTATCTTCATCTTCTGAGCTAACATAGGGCTGTCAAAAATCAAAATTGCACTATTTTGTTGGTACTAAATGAAAATGTTGCTGAACTGACCTTTGAATACGGCAACCACAGTGGCCATCATGAAAACTCTTTATGGCCACATTTTCAGAATGGATGGTCATATGACTATGTAGATTATGCTGTATTAAAATAATGCCAATCTCACTACTGAAAAGGCTGCTTTGATGGCCATTTTGAATTTTGGTTACAGCTCTTTCTTTTGTATGGATGGTCATATTGACATGGAGTTTTCACTAAAACTATATAGCAATATGCAGCTGGTCCTGAATAAAATTGGTGCAGCTCTGACATACAAATAGTATAACCATTGTGGCCATCGAAGAAATATTGGTACTCTTCATGTACAAATAGTGGCATTGACATAAGGTTTACACAAGTAGTCCTGTCGGACATCATTGCTAGGACTTTTATACTTCATTGAACTTATGAACACAGTAGTTTGTACATAAATTAATTTTGAGTAGACTTTGTATTTAACTGTTTTTGAATAAAAAAGTTGACAGTTGCAAGGTCAAAAGTTTTGAACGGGGGGGGGGAGCAATATATCTGTTGTGAGTTTTGAGCATGATAAATATGAAGTGACTTTCATCAAACCCAGTTTGTGGATATATCTGAAGAATGCCATGAATCATGCTAGTTCAGTAACTTGTTTTTAGGGTTTTTTAAAATTAAAAAAGTATTACATATTAACTAGATTGAGCAAGTGGATACATCTTGTTAACATCTAAGATGAGCTAATGATCTTTTATCCATGATATGAAGTTTGAGGTAAAAGGCTTTTCGCAAAGATGTTTGTACTGCACTTACCTGAGGAACATCTTATCTCAAGCATATTAAGAAATACTTTTCTAAAATTTTTAATATGTTGGACTTTCTCAAGATAATTTCAATACTCCCCAGTTAGAAAAAATTAAAGGAGGAAAGAAATATATTTCAAGTATTCCTGGATATTCTTTTTGGCCAGTAGAGCATTAGTCCCATCAAGGGACAGTTGTTATTTTTAAAAGTCAATACCATTAAAAGATGTTCTGTGAAAGCAGGGTGCATTGACATGAGTAGAACTGTTTCAAACACTTTTAACTCACCTAACTGTGACGCCACATGAGCTTAAGGTACGGTCCTTCATCATTTGTGCGTTGTATATCATCCTCTGCATGTTCAAAATTCATTTATAAATTCTTAATACTGCTTATAAGGACAATTCTGGCATCAAGTCCTTTCAAATTAATTCAATTAATACTAATTGGTCATCCAGTATGATGTTTTGTTTTTCTTGTTTTGTTTTTTTTATTTATTTTTTTTATTTTTTTTGTTTGTTTGTTTGTTTGTTTGTTAACAAAGAAAGAAAATTCTTTAAACAACTTATCCAGAAAACCACATGACAGAATTTGATAAAATTTTAAAGAGAGCATGCTGGCTTAAAGGTTTTTTAAATTTATTCATATATCAATCTACAGTCAAATATTGCAACATTTACCAGAAATAGAAAAACTTTAATAAAACTTAATCTCATACTACTGAACATAATTTTACCAAATACAGTATTGCAGAATTTTTAAAAAAAAAAAAATACTTCAAAAAAAATGCTCTGCAAAATTTTACAAAATTTGACAGAAAGCATTCAAGACAAGGGATTTCAAATTTGTACAAAAGATGTTTATCCACCATCAGATGGTTGCAGTTACTGAAAAGAGAACAACCTTTAAAAGACTGCTTCTCAGAAATAGCTCAACAGAATTTGATCAAATTTAAAAGAAAGCATTATTGCTTGAAGGGCTTTCAAGTTTATACAATAATTTTGATTCCACTTTAGATATTGCAACCAATTCTAAAACAGAAAAAATTTTAACAGCTCAAAATTGTTCAGCAGAATTTATGAAAATTTGACAGCATTCAGGTCTAAAGAGCTCTCAGGTTTGTACAAATAATGCTTAACTACAGTAGAAAATTTTTTAATGTTTTTTTTTCTACTTCAAAACATTAACAGGATCGGGCCAAATTTGACAAAGTATTCCCACATTAAGGCTTTCAATTAGAGACGAATGATGCCAATTTGGCATAAATATGGTCATTCTTGCTTAAAAAGAAATGCCTTGAAATGGCTCCATCTAAGAAAACAAGCAACAGATTTTGACCAATTTTAACAGAAAGCACCGTGGCATATCGGGTTTTTAATTTATACAAGTGAGCCAGTCTGACATAAAATATGCCAGTTGTTACTAATAAAATGTTTTAACAACTTTATTTAAAAATAATCCACCCAACAAAATCTGTCTACCTTTGACAGAAAAGTTTCCTGGAATATAAATGCCTTGTGTTGTATAAGTAATGCTGGTCAGCCATCAAATATAGATGAAGATACAAATATATAGAAACCTTGGAACAGTGGGTTTTTTTTAAAAATATATTTGATCAGCAGCATTAGAAGACATTTTGTAAATTGGCAAGAAATATTTTATTAACATTGACAGTGTTTGAATGAAGTTTGAATAAACACAAGGATTATATAGGATAAGAAAGCAGTTTTGTTGCTGAGGAGTTAATGATAGTAAATGTTTGATCGATGTGTATTTCATATGCATGTAGATAGAAACTGACATGTTTGATGTCTTCTTTGAAATGAATTTCCATGTACTTGTATATATAGTATTATGAATAGACTAAGCAGGTGAATATAATACTTTTTTCTCTAAACACTGACTTGAATATTTTTTTATTGTGAATTGAAAGAAACCTTGCTATTTAAATTTTGTAATTTGTGTATGTTGGCTGTGAAACAATGTAATGAAGTATTATGCTGTTGGCCGACAGCTTTGAATTATGAATTGTTTCATATTAGGATGAACACTTTAGTTAGAAAAAGCAGTAGATTTAATTAGACACAAACTTGCTTTTGCACTTTTCATTCATCCTTTAGTTCATCTTTTATTTTCATTATAAGTTATTTCTTGCCAATGAAGAATGAGTGTGTTTTATGATTTTTGTGCATTTGATTGAAGCTTGGTGCAACTTGAGTTCAAATTCATCAAATCTAAATTTCAGAAATTTGAAATTTAGGGAGATAAATTATCAAATGGCCAAACTGTTGACAAAAATTTAAAGATATTAGTGCAGAAACTAAGACTAGATCTTTGTACTTCATTTTCTGTACATATAGGTTACTGCATTTGTATGACCAAGTTTTTTTGGAATAATACTGCAGTGACATTTGGGAATACAGTATTATTCTGAGAAATTGAGTTAATATTTTCCAGTACAACTGCAGTAACCTTTTTATTATATGCTTATTTTGTTATTTTACCTAAGGCTTAATTATAAAAAGATACAACAAGAAACAAAAAATTTATGCTGTATTCAAAAATAAGTACACAACTATACAGTCATCAATACACAATAACAGTACTAATGCGCACATAGCACTGCCCAGTGACCTTTGCACTTCATCTCGCTTTCAACATTAGTTTTAAAAAGAGTTGTCATTTTAGTCTACATAAAAATTTAGAGTCATTATGAATGAATATGCAATGGAACAACTTTTCCATTTGGTCTGGAATGGATGGATTTTGTGTTTATATTGATCCAATTAAATTCTGCTTTTCTGATTATGATGGAGTGGATTGTTGGGTCAATTCATTGCAGTAAGGAGAATGTGATTTTATTTGGAAATGTACTCGAAATGCCATTACAGTTTCGGTGTGTATCAGGTTTTGCAGGACATATCATTCGGATTTGCAGAGCTAAGAAAGTACATTTTTATGCCCAGTCATTTGTATCTCATCGTGCTGTAGGAGGGACCCTGGCTATGATCTGTATCATACAGTGTGTGTTTTCTATCACTAGCCTAACATTGTATCGAAATAGTTAAATGGGGAAACTTGCAAATCAACTGTTGTGTGATGATCCATTTAGCCAGCAGAAATAATACATTTTTGTTGTCGTGACTTATTGGCTTGGAGACTTTTACTTTCCTACCAAACCTTCAGTTGCATTTTTTTTTCCTCAAATCTAGTATTTTGAAAGACTTGTCAAATGGTATGTTTCTGATAGATACACAATAGCCATTGGCCGCAATATGCTTTTCTATGCTATATTTTTATAGACCCTGGTCATTGCGAAATGTTATGAATATTTCTCCTAAATAACTGTTTGAATGATCAGAACGGTATTTTCTATTACTGCATCTGTCACATTTGTTGCTGACATTGCAATTCTCGTGTTCATTTACGTGGCTGTTTGAAAGTTTGTTTCTGACTCGGTGAACTTGTCAACATCATTAACTTTATCATCTGTACTTTCAAAAGGACAAAACAGCTTGTTTAGTTAATTCAGTTTAGTCAACAAAACCTAAAACATCTACTACATGAGTGTACATGGTTTATTTACAAAGTAGTTCCTAATACACTATTCTAGTTTTAGGCACGTTTCATGCACATGCATGCAATATCAGGGTGTTCAGTATCACAAAATATTGCACAATTCTGACAATGTAACATTAACAGATACAAAAATGAGCATATAATAAATATTTTCTTGTTTTAATATTTGTTCTTCTCTGTGTTTGCACTATTTGTGCTATACTAGGAGTTGATTATTATAAATTTGAACAAGAGATATGAAGCTTATTTTATTATTAAACTAGAGATTCCGCAAAGTGTTCATAGTATTTACCTAGTTTGTTATCCCCATGCCAGTGAAGTTGGATGATGCCACATGACATGTCTGTAGCATGATGCCCCAGTACTAGACATCACTATAAACTGCCACACTGCAGACATTGTAGCGATATGACTTGAATTGTTAAATCTGCATTAAAAGTCCAAATCAAACACATAGACATATACACACACACATTTGCAACATTTACCCATATTTCTAACTGTATATGGCATACAGTGACCAAAATGATGTTTAATTTAAACAATTCAGACTTGGCCGTTCTTTCAGTCTGCATCTTTGACATACAGCTGACAACATGTAAACAGTTGACAATGTGAATGTTCAACTTCATGGTCTTTTCATTGACTGGACGTCTTTTTCACCTGATATTATGACAAGGTTCAATTTTTAAGACATGTCTTTGTTCATTATATTTGAGAGTTTATGTAAAGCATCCTTTGGATAATATGGTTTCATACTGTGACATAGATGTACATGGTGAAAAAAATTGATATACAACCATACAGGTGCATATGATGGATTTGTAGGATCTGCAATGAATAAGAAATAGCAGTAGCTTACAAACACAAAGTGACCTTTATTTGAAATTTTACTCATTAAAGCTTCTGTTAATGTACTTGATTTCAAAGGTAAATAATTTAAAGAAATTTTTGTCAGCAGGATCATTAAATCAGCATGTTGTGTACAATCAATTCTCATGAACTTTTGCTTATTCCTAGCAATGCCACATTTGATGTGAAAGTTCTACATATTTTAAGAACAGAACTAACAGAAAAATCTTGTTAAACAGACATTTTAATTAGATTAGGTGGTTCCTGCTTCACTTTTATTAACACATATTTTATTTACATGGTACCAATTTTGTAAACTTGTACAGGCAGTAAACTAAAGATGGTCATTAACACATGTAAATGTTGCAGCCTTACATCTGTGGTGGAAGGGCTGCCAAGAAAAAGGCCAGATCCCACAAAATTGATGCTTGGGTCACTGAAAAGCATACTCAGGGGTCGACATCTCAACAGATATTGTAAGGGATTACAATACATGGATAATTTTAAAAAAAGAGTATATCAGAAAGATTTCCTCTTATAAAAGACACATTTTTAAAGGACATTTTAGTTTAAACATCGAGATTTACAATAAAATTATAATTGCAAATGGATTGGAAACTTGTTCATAGAAACTTACAGTTCTTGTCTGCAATATATTACAATCACATGGTGAGTAGTACTTGATAGTAATGCAAAGGTAGGAAATAGTAAAGATGGAACAGATGAAGAAGAGTAAAAATGAAAAGAGGGAGAGATGGTAGTTGAAAGGGAAATGATAGATGATGCCCAAATTATGTCCCTTGAGTGTCCTTTAGAGAAAGATTTTAATATGTATATTTACATTGCAGTAAACATTGGCAGTATCTTGAATGATCTATTGCTTTAATGGACAGGATGACCACATGTATATATATTTGTATTGTTACAAAAATATGCTTCTGTCTTTTATGTGTTTGCTTTGTCATGTTGTGAATACTTATTTAGTGTTATCCACCATTTTCTGTTTCCAAAATGATGTAAATAGGTTGTATAAGGAAGAAGTCTATCAAAAGGCCAGAGTCACTGGCAGAAGACAAATGGTTTACACAGAATAACACATTTGTTCTAGAGTAAGTTCCTTGACCAGACTTTGTGGATGATATGATCATTGGGTTAGAAAGAAAAAGATTGATTCTGGGGTCTAAAGGTAGACTGGAAGAGCTTGTCCAT
The DNA here is from genome assembly GCA_016617855.1 of Megalonaias nervosa. Classification (NCBI taxonomy): domain Eukaryota; kingdom Metazoa; phylum Mollusca; class Bivalvia; order Unionida; family Unionidae; genus Megalonaias; species Megalonaias nervosa. The sequence goes on from JAECUM010007004.1 coordinate 99,427, forward strand.
TGTCCGCCCATCAGATTTGTTAATGCTGTGCACCTAAACTACTTGGAGGAAACTTTACACACGCACACATTCATCCCAAGGTCAAGTTGGTCCCTATTGAAAATGGCACAACACAGACATCCATTACAGCAACTATAGTGGCCTTCTTGAAATTCTTTTATCACTACTCCAGCTGAGCCAGATGGTCTTATCATCATGGAGTTTTCACTAATGATTTCTTATGATTTTTGTTCTAAATCATTCACAACTTTGAGCTCAGTCCAATGGATCATGCACCAAATGTATGTTATTTGCTGCCAAGCTGACTTCTTTGGCTGTTTACTTACTAAGGATTGACCAACAGTCAATCCGGTCATAGAAATAGCTGAGTTGGTCCAAAGATTTTGTTTCTTTTATGTGGAGAAATATCTGGCAAACAAAATGTATGATTTTTCAGTAAATTACTACACTGACATACATCTGAGGCATAATTTTGTTGCACAGACATAACTGAGGTTGATATGAATGGATTCTAAACAAAAATGGTGTATGTATGTATATGTGTATATATTTATATATATATATATATATATATATATATATATATATATATATGAGGCCACTATAGCGGTCATCTTGGAAATATTGATATCCCCACTCCTAAATGGAAAGTTATATTCTACATGGGGTCTTCACCAGAAGACTATTTACAGTTTTGGTCCTAAATGAAAATTATGCCAGTATGACCTCCAATATGGCTACCATGGTGGCCATCTTGAAAATCCTGTTGCTACTTTTCTTGTCATATTTGACATAGTTTTCACCAAAAGACTTTGTTATCTAGTTGATTCTAAAAAAAATGGTGCCAATCTTAAACCCAGGATAGTCACCTGACAGCCATCTTGAAAAGCATGCAGTACCTTATGAATGGATGGTCATACATGTATCAACATCTTCTTTCAAACAAAAGCATGCTTGTGAAGTATAGTTGATCCTAAATGGATGGTCATCTTGGAAAACTTTATTTGGCAACTTATAAATGGATGGCGATAATCAGCATCCAGAAGACTTCTAATGATGTATGGTTGATCCTAAATGAAAATTGTGCCAGCCTTGTATTTAATATGGCCACCATCCATCTTGAAAAATCTTGTTATCACTCAAGAATAACAGAGATGGTTTCAGTACTCAGCAATTAAGAAAATGAAGTGATACAGGATTCCGGGAAATTCTTTTAGGGCAATAGAGCATCATTTCCTTTATGACACTGTAGTTTTTATTTGCCCTATGAGTGTTATTTGATCCATTTGTTGTACAGTTTACTGTCAGTGTAAAGTCATTTTAGTAGAGATGTTTATAAGGTCTTTACTGTACATTTTTTATTTTTTTTTTAATCACAATCCCGTTTCATAAATAGCTACCTTAGAAGTTTAAAGGCAGTGTTGGCAACATTGTGTTAGCACTACTTTTGGCTGTGTTGTGAGGTTTTACAATATTTGCATCATTGGAAATTTTATTTTGTTTGTGAATGGTTATAAGAACAAGTTCACTGTGTTATTGTCACAACATTACATTTATGGAATAAAAGTTAGTATCATCCATCATTAAAGGTTTATTATTGTTTATTCCTTACTATAAGAATTACAATTTAGCCTTCAACTTAAGAATAAAGAAATTATGCAACTTGTCAACTAAAGCTGCTAGTATGTCAGATTAAGAAATAGGTTTCAGTTTGTGATAGGTAATGTTTCAAGTCCTGCAAAGAATATATATCTGTTTTTAAAGACTGAGGAATATTGATCAAAGTTAGACATCATTTTTTGGCAGCAGGTAGAGAATATACTGTAACCAAGGACTTTCAAATTTGTTCAGACATGGCCGCCAGTGGTACAATGGGCACAAGGTTAAAAGTTTTTACAAACTTATTGACCACTTGGGAAAAATTTCATCATTTATATTTGATAGTTGATGCTAATCTTCCATTCAATATGACATTGCTGTAATATAATAGAATTCAAATGTCTTGAGATTCCATTATTTTTGTATATTTTTGGACCATGCTTGCCTTTTGGACACTAACAATTATTTGAAAAAATAATTTTTATCATCTTGTAACTTTGGACAGTGGTTTACAGTCACTTTCCTGAACCCATGTTTTTGGACACGGTTAAAATATGGTTGGTGTCTTGTTTTCAGGTACAAGTCTCCATGTGTTTGCTGGCAGTTCAACAGAAATAAAGTTGCTGTTGAATTGGTACCTAACTATATCAAGAACTATTTGTTCTTGTTTACCAGAAATACTTAATGTGAAGTTACCCATGTCTAAAACCCTCAGTGTCACCTGCCTTGAAAGATTTGCCTATTTGTCTTTTTCTTATGGCCTCTGTTTTATGCAGGTTGCAGCATGACAATATAATTGTCTGCAAGTGACGGCAATCATGGGGGACGGGGTCAAAATATGGGGATGGGGATGGATTATCAAAATTTGTTGTTAAAATTCTTTTTATTTTTTATGGCTCAATTCAGATAATGAATTGGTTGTTGGTGTAGACTTAGACAGGAATCGGGATCACCAAATTCTGGATTTAATGCTACCTTGATAACGTTTAGCTCTGGATTACTAAATTCAGCATTAAATTCTACCTTGATAACTTGAGGACTTCATCGCTACCTGATAGCATTTAGGTCGGGTTTACCAAATTCAGCAGTAAATGCTACCTTGATAGCATTTAGGTCTAGATTACCAAATTCAGCATTAAATGCTACATATATAACTTTTAGGTCAGGGTTGCCAAATTCAGCATTAGATGCTACCTAGATAACCTTTAAGTCTGGAATACCAAATTCGGCATTGAACGCTACCTAGATAACTTTTTGGTCTGGGTTGCCAGATTCAGCATTAAATGCTACCTTGATAACGTTTAGGTCTGGATTACCAAATTCAGGGTTGAAACCTTGGTAACTTTTAGGTTAGAATTACCAAATTCAGCATTAAATGCTACCTTGATAGCATTTAGGTCTGGATTACCAAATTCAGTATTAAATGCTACTTTGGTAACTTTTAGGTTTGGATAACCCAATTCAGCGTTACATGCTACCTTGATAGCATTTAGGTCTGGATTACCAAATTCATTATTAAATGCTACTTTGATAACTTTTAGGTTTGGATAACCCAATTCAGCGTTACATGCTACCTTGATAGCATTTAGGTCTGGATTACCAAATTCAGCATTAAATGCTACCTTGATAGCTTTTAGGTCTGGATTACCAAATTCAGCATTAAGTGCTACCTTGATATCTTTTAATCACGTTAATTTTAAGCATAAAAGTATGAGCGAAGACATCGAGAGAATAGAACAAACTCGTAAATCTCAAGTTTTAGAAAATCAGGTCATAATTACTTTACAAAGTCAGTAACTATAAGTGTCATTTAAGATACTTGTATCTTGAAGGTAACTTGAAAACAACTTGACGGTAACTCAAACAACAATTTAGGAAAACTTTATATCGTTCGAAAATAAAGGGACGGTGGCGAACGAACAGTTGAAAAACATTTAAAGGTTTCTAAATCACCAGAGAAGGTAACTTCACAAAAGTAAAAGATCCTTGTAAGTTGAGCTTGAAAAAGCAAGCCAAAACAGAAAAATAAGAAAAGAAATAAGATGGCTATTGACGGAACGGAGCCATGCAAGCATGACTTGCATGGTGTTAAAATAGACTATACATTTGTTACGTGACATCTGACGTAATTCTTTATGAGTATATATTATATATTTAATGGAAAAAATAAAAAAGAATAAGTGACGTAAGCCTACTAATGCATCCTCCAAAGCATCAAATAAATTAAATCCATTCCCAGAAATACTTTAGATAAACTATACAGTTATTATTGCTAGCGTAACTGAATTTAATACATTTTGTATTAATAAATGTCAAATTAAAGGAATACAATGCCAAGTGATAGGAACAACGTAAGTATCACTGTTTATCATACAACGTTAAATTCTTACAGTAACCTATGTTATGCTTTTGAACAATATCTAAATTAAAATAGATTCCCCAACTAGCATGTATATGCAAGACGTACTAAAATTTGTTATTCCAGTTTCTTTTTGAGTCTGTTTACCGTTGACTATCTAATAGCACTGATTATAGTACCATAACCTAACGTCCATGGAATAAATTTTAGGTTGATGAAACTTACTGAAAGGACAGTAGTAAGTGACTTTCAAATGTCAACTATTGGCTGGAATAAAACTGTTCTAACAGATAATATAGTATAAGCAAATAAAGGACTTACATTAGTATTAGCAGTATGACGAATTGGATTAAAAAGGTGAAATGATTAAGGAAAAATGTTATTGACATAGGACAACATATAACACCAGAAACAGATGAAATTAATCATGGCGTAGGTAAAACGACTTCAGAATTTAATGTAAAAATTGATATAATTAAATCTGAAAAAGTCCACTTTCTATGACGCACTAAAAGACTAATTGCTAAAACTGGTTGTGTACAAGCTAGTATAGGAAAGTGGTATGAAGAGATTTTTGAAAATGCATTCTGGAAGGGAAAGACTTTAACTTTGTATACAAGCTAAACCAGACATAATGGGGAGAAATTTAAATCAAAATCAGATTTAAAAACTAATTTAGTATTAAGAAAGATAATTGATACAGCAAGCTCAGAAACGCAGGACCCGATTTGCTGAACCTAGATATTGGAGCAAAGACACTTGTAATTGACGAAATTAATAAAAGATTTAATGATTATATTAGAATATATTAATTAGATGAACGACTACCTGGAATGATATTATAATGTGTATGCATGCTTTTTCTGACCTAGGATAGTTTATACAATTTTTACATTATTTATTTGCTTGATTTTGGGCTAGCCGTGAACTGGTAAGTGTATTTTTCTTATTTGAACAAATGAATGCCATTAACACGACGCCAAAAAAGAAACTTGAAGGGAACATTCAAAATTCAGTGTGATAACTCAGTGTTCATTGATCAATTCATTCACAACGGTATCGAGAATGTTCATCATGTTTGATATCCACAGTACACGTCTCCCCCACCCCCATGTAGACCCTCAACAAAATAGGCACCTGTATACTCACAAAAAATATGCACAGTATTCAAATTGTATCGTCAGACATCAACACACGCTAGGATATATTATCTCGAAAATCACACAGATAGATAATCAAGGTATGTTGACCACTATATCGTCCAAAGTGGGTCATCAAGAGCACCAGGTTAATGAAGTTATGGACAGAAGTGGGGATCAAGAGCAGAATTGCTTTAATGTATGGAGTGATGTCGTCAACACAAGAGGTCAAGTTAATGAAGCTCTGTAATGTAGATGAAAGTCTTCGAGATGATCTCGACGATCTTATTATCAGACCGACAAAGTACAATTTATTGTTCTTTGGTTTACCTGAGACTTCCCAAGAGGACCCCAATCAGATGACAGTCACTGTATGAGTTGATCGAAAACAAATTAGCAATTTCCAACGCGCAGGATATAAAATAGAACGTGCACATATCGTGTAGGAATGCCGAAAAGGGGCAAATATCGTGCCGTTGTATTCAAATTTAGCTATTATCCTGATAAAGAGCGCATGTTAGCGACAGGAAAAGAGAAATCGAGACAGTGTCCTTACTGACTATCAGGACGATTACCGTTTGATATTTGGACATTTATGTTGGGGTGTATGGTCAGAGTCCACTGCCTATCGAAAAGTTGGAATTTGCCGACACCATTTGGTGTCGGCATATGGTAGCCACTTACTAGCCAGCCTAACAAACTTGAATAATCTTTCATCGAGATATACCTGCACGAAATCGATAGGAATATGATTTATTTTCTCAAAAATCGCGAGCATAGCATTCGTCAAGTCTTTAATCTGCAGACAGACGAGACGAAAGTACATCGCTGCTGAAATTTGACCTGGATCTCATCATTTTCATTTCTAGTCACAACTCTCGCAACCTTCACGTCAATGACATCAGCGGTCATATAGTCACGTGATATCAACAATAAGCAAATTTCCAAAGTTGTTTGTACATAGAATTTGGAAATATTATATAGAAGTCACTTAATGTTTGTAAATAAATATAATGCACACTTAATTCTCAACATATATATTCTGCGAACAATGACCAGAAAACTGTCGGTATCGCAGAAGGGTGGAGAAAACTATTTTCAAGAAGTACGAGCTTGTATCAGCGATGTTTTTTTATTGGTATCACGTGACTACCGCATTGACATGTGCTCTCTGCTTAGTGAATCTGGTTTTACTTAAAGTTTCTTAAATATTTACAGATTTCCGGTCGTTGTTTTCAAAATAAATATTTTGAGAAGTTTGTGTTCTTTCATTTTTCTATAAAGATTACGTGACTTTCATTCATTTGTTCGATTTGTTTTCCTATAGCAACACTAGGAATGGGTTACTGTTGATGTCACGTGACTATATAACCTCTGCTGTCATTGACATGTAGGTTGCAAAATATGTGTAGTCATGTGACTAGGAATGCAAAGGGCGAGATTCAGGTCCAATTTAAGCAACGATATGCTTTCGTCTTGTCTGTCAGCGGATTAAAGATCTAACAAATGCTATGCTCGCAATTTCTGGTAAAAATAAATCATATTCCTATCGATTTAATGAAGGTATATCTCGATGAAAGGTCGTTCAAGTTTACTAGGCCTGCTACTAAGCAGCTACCCTATGCCGATACCAAATTGTCTCGGCTAATTCCAACTTTTCGATAGGTAGTGGACTCTGACCCTACACCCAAACATCAATGTCCAAATATCAAAAATGGGGTGGCAAGGCTCAGAGGAAACTCGGACTAAGTTTGAAGCATTTTCGCACACCGCTTCTGTTGTTGTTGTTGTAGGTTTTAACGCCATTTTCAGCACAAGATAGGCTATACATGGCGGCAAGTATAAATGGTGGAGGAAGAACCCGGGAAAACCCCGGAAAGAACCACCGACCCACAAGAGGCTACTGGCAAGCTTTCTCACATACCAACATTGGCCGAATCCGAGACTCGAACCCACGCCAACAGAGGTGAGATGGCAGTGATCCGTAACGGTGAGCGCTTTAGACCACTCGGCCATTCGGGGACCCGCACACCACTTCAGACTTAAGATTGACAGACAGATGAACGCTTAGGGTTTTTTTTAAATTTTGTATCAAAATATGATATAATTTGCTTATCAGTAACATACTACACGAAAAATTAAAAGTTCAATCTAACAGGGTATATAATTATATTCAGTGTTGTAGGAAGCCAATTCCTAAAGATGTAATAGTGGAAGGGTTCTTATTTATTACAGAAAAAAATTGAAAATTATTATCAAGGTAATACATTCAAACGGAAATGACTATGCTTGGTGCAAATTAGGTAAAGATGCGAGGGATCAACGACATATAACCTCTTAACCACAGATATTTTTGATGAAAAACACTGATGTAAATAGGTACAGAGTGTTGTAAATAGGTACATAGTGATATAAATAAGTACAGAGTGATGTAAATAAGTATAGAGTGATGTAAATAGGTACAGACTGATGCAAATAGGTACGGAGTGATGTAATTAAGTACAGAGTGATGTAAATAGGTACAGACTGATGTAAATAGGTATACACAGTTATGTAAATAGGTGCAGTGATGTAAATAGGTACACACTGATGTAGATAGGTGCACAGTGATGTAAATAAGTACAGAATGATGCAAATAGGTATAGAGTGATGTAAATAGGTACACAATGATGTAAATAGGTACACAGTGATGTAAATAAGTACGGAGTGATGTAAATAGGGACAGAGTGATGTAAATAGGTACACAGTGATGTAAATAGGAACAGTGATGTAAGTGCAGAGTGATGTAAATAGGTATAGAGTGATGTAAATAGGTACAGAGTGATGTAAATAGGTACGCAGTAATGTAAATAAGTACAGAGTAATGTAAACAGATACACATTGATGTAAGTAGGTACACAGTGATGTAAATAAGTACAGTGATGTAAATAGGTCTAGAGTGATGTAATTAGCTTCAGAGTGATGTAAATAGATACACAGTGATGTAAATAGGTACAAATTTATGTAAATACATACACAGTGATGTAAAAAAGTACAGAGTGATGTAAATAGGTACACAGTGATGTAAATAGGTATAGAGTGATGTAAATAGGTACAGAGTAATGTAAATAGGTATAGAGTGATGGAATAGATATACAGTGATGTAAATAGGTACACAGTGATGTAAATAAGTAAAGAGTGGTGTATATAGTTACACAGTGATGTAGATAGATACACAGTGATGTAAATAGGTATAGAGTAATGAAAAAAGGTACAAAGTGATGTAAATAGGTATAGTGTGATTTAAATAAGTACAGAATGCTGTAAGTAAGTACAAATTTAAAGGCTATGATAGCATACTTAATGGCGATTTAAATGCAAAAACTGATTCAAAACCTGATTTCTTTTTAGTATAAGTATGAAACACCTGTGTGTAATCAGTATCCCGGTAAGCTGATAACCCAAAACAACAACAACAACATATGATGCTACAAATTTGATAAATCCGTATTGACAACATAATATTATTTTTCCGTTCCATCATCTAGTTTCAACATGTCAACATGAGTATCTTTTTTATAGTTTTCGGTCAGGCTAACTACGGTAATAGAATTATCATCAACCATTTCATGCACATTTACGGAGATAGGATATTCAAGTTAACTGTTTAATGTACTGTAATGTTATCTGGCATCTGCCAAACCATCTAACCAAGCAATATTTTGACAGTCTATAAGGATTTTGTGCGGGAGTATTCATTAGCTTAAAAGAAACATATACCAATAGGATTTTCACCCATTATGGTAAATTAATGTATAAGACTCCTTTATCGACCGAGCTCAATCTACTTGCGATGTTAAATAAACGTCCATATCTTTTTTTCGCTTTAGTTCGGTCCAGTTTTGGTATGCAAAGTGTCGAATAAACGCTCATGACATCAAGGTCGTGCAGAGGATTTGGGGGCCCCTAGCATCATTCAGATTTTGCCTCCCCCCCCCAAAAAAATAAAATAAATAAATAGCCGATTATAAGAAGTCCAGCTTTCTTTTATTACAAGGTCAATTTTCTTGCACTTTTGTTTTGCAAATTCCTCAATGATATCATGGAAATCAAGTTTTCGCGCTAATTCACACTCAATACTCAAAATGGCAAGATCACTAGTTCGTTCTTGTCCCATAGTTGAGCGCAAGAAATTCTTGGTGAGTTTCAATTTACTGAAAGAACGCTCACTTGAGGCAACTGTTACTGGTATTGAAGAGAAAATACGCAGCGCTATCACTACATTTCTGAAGAGTTCACCAAGCTTCAGTTCTGAAATCTTGTTCAACAAGTCAAATGGAGAAAGAGGTTTCTCACCAAAATTTGCTGCATGAATTTGTTTCATATGAAGCAATTCTTCAGACAGTTCAGTTTCAGTTACGTCACATGAATATTTCTTCGAAAAATCAGAACAGGCACTCTTAATTTCATCTTCAGACTGTTTTTGATACTCTCACAAGAAAGAGAATGTAGCCAATATTTTTTGAATGGCTGTGAAACGAACTGTAAGTCCACCAATAACTGAATCAATAATGTGATTAAAAAAAACAAACAAAAAAAAAAAAACAGTTCTCCGAAAAGTTGCCTCTTCTTCTGATTCCATTTCTGTTGAATCTGTGATATGTTCATCGCCTTCAACTTGTTCTCCAGCAAAATGTTTACGCTTCACTTTCCGATGGATTGGAAATTCAGAACTGATTTTTGCAGACACTGCCACTGTTTTGGCTTCTTTCAAAATTGTTGGCCAGTCATCCCGAACAGATTTGAGGTGACTGATCAATGCCTCAATTTTTTCACCTCAACATCAATAGTTGCCTTTCTTGCCTGAATGACCTGGTTGCAGAGATCAATCAATGTGAGGACTTTCATCCAAATGCCTGCCACGAGAACACATGTGAAGGAGTTCATATATTTTATGGCACCTTTCACATCAGTTCGTGTTTTTGCAGTCAGATTCAAGCTCTGAACTTCTTCTAAAGAGGCAGTGATTCCACACAAGTGATTAGAGAAGGGGCGAATGCTGTCAAGTCTCTCAGTCATCGCGTCCCAGATTGCTCATGCAGAGACACACCATGCAGCTTCTTTTGTAATATTTCCCAGCGTTGTGGACTAGCAGAGAAGATGGTATACACAGTTTGAACAATTCCAAAGAAGGTCTCAGCATCTGTGCAGCTTGAGGCAGCATTCAGTCCACACAAATTCAGTGAATGACAGTCACATGGTGAGAATATAGAAAGTGGGTTCTTCTTTAGGAAATTTGCTTGAACACCTTTGTACTTTCCTGACATGTTGGCCCATTGTCATAGCCTTGGCCACGGCAGTCCTCAAAGCGAATTTTCAAAGTTTCCAAAGTCTCCAGGACTGATCTTGCAATATCAGGTCCAGTCTTTTTTGCACAATCTGCAAAAATCAAAAACCGCTCTTCGATGGAAAGTTTTCCAAGTTCTTCATGTACGTATCGTATGACAAATGTAGTTTGTTCAGTATGACTCACATCAGGGGTGGCATCAACCATAATTGAAAAATACTTTGCAGATTCACACTCTTCTACGATTCTTCTCCGAACTAAAAAAGCACAAAGTCCAATGAACTCATTTTGAGAACGATTTGAGAGATAATGCGCTTGAAGCCTTTGACCCTTTTCCTGTGACCGTTTAACTTTCATCACAAGTTCCTTGAGAACTGGATCATAATGCGAAATCAGTTCTAGTAATCCTAAGAAATTTCCATTATGAGGATCTCCAATAATGTCGGACTTTCCGCGAAAAGCCAATCCACGTTCACCAAGAAACATAACCACATCCAAGATTCGTTCTAGAATTTTTTTCCATGTAGTTGCTTCGGTGAGGATTTGGCGATCCAGAAAATATTCAATTGACCGATCATTCTTCACTCGAACTTCTAATTCACGCCACTGAATGTAGCACTGTTTATGGGCTTTTGAATGCTCATGCTCAGGAATGTGATTGATAAGATTCTTCCATTTCTTTCCAGGTCCCCATCCTTCCGTCATTGCAAATGATGAAGTCAAGCGTTGAACCTGACTTTCAGGTGAAAATAATCGACATGGCAAACAAAATAGTGCCATCTTTGCTCGGCTAAATACAAGCCAATCTCGCGAAAATGGTTCCCCATTTGGCATTTTGCCTTTCAAAACAGACATTGGAAATATGTGATTTCCAATATCTTTTGACAGCTCCAGTGGAAAGGAAATGTGACCACCTTGACATAATTTTCCAGCTGAGTGGGTAAGAATGTTTCAGTTTCAAATTCCCTAATGTCAAATGGCTGCAACAAAACTGCTCCAGTTGGCCTTGCAGAAGTATTATCACTCTCACCAGTTTCAGAGATTTGACTGTATTCAAAAATGGCTGGTGCACTTGTACTGTCACTGTCAGCACTGTTACCAGTAACAGATGCACCTGCACTTTGGCTTTTTGCTGAACTTCCTAAGTGGTATCAGCTTCTAAACTCTCTATAGCTGCTGGAACAAAAGATTGGATGTCAGGGTCATCTTCTTTCTGAGTTGATGAACAACTGGAAGGGGCATCTGAGGTCTTGGGAGACTTCGTAATTCCAACATCAAATAAGGTTTGCCTCCCTTTTTGCA